>BGZK01001495.1:0-141685 GCA_005406025.1 Eumeta japonica | reverse complement strand
ACCAGGGGTGCAACTCTCATACAAATTATAATCCAAAAAACATAGCAATGATATTGCCATCTATAGTTCAGAAGTATGAAACAAACACGAATTTTACGAATTTTTCACAATAGGTGGCAGTGGTAAAGAAAAAATAAATTTAATCATTGACTATTTTAATTTTATATTTAAATTATTTAGAATGGTCTTAAATAATTAAGATTAATTATGTACTTAACAAATAAAAATATAAATGAAACTGAATCAATAAATCTTGTTTGGTTTATATTGTCTACGTTCACAGATAATCTATAACCTATGGCCATTCAATGGCGTCGCAGCGTCAATTTTGTTTGTTTGCGTTTGTGTTGGTTGCTACGTAATATATTTGTGGATTTTCTTAACGACTTGGCTTGAAATTGTTTTGTAATATCTGAAAATAACGTTTGACCTTGTTTTAATACACCGGATTCTGTTTGCCCAAGTGATTTGGCTTTGATGTTTTGGATTTCATAAATTACAACGTTGCTTTTTGCGATTTAAAATGCCGAAGAAACAATTTTTGAAATGTTATTTTGGGTGTGATACTGAGGATAAATATTAAGACTTTTTTGTACATCTTATGATAAAATACCATTTTAATCTCTTTTTCACTTAACACTTCCATTATTTCAGGTCCTTTCCATCGGTTTCCATACCCGGAGTATCCAAATTTAGACAGGTTTAATTTATGGAAGGCAGTTCTAGCACCAGCGGTACAGGATAAAGGCGATTTATATATATATAATAATGTCCGATTCTGTGATAGTCATTTTGAAGAACGCTATCGTTTACCCAGTAAACGACTTACTAGAACAGGAATTCCGACTTTGAATATTCGTAAGTATTTATAATCATATGTGAACTAAAATATTAACTATACTCAAATTAGTATGATTATTCTATTGAAGCAAGTAGAACTTTATCATTTGGATTCAGGAATTTTAAAGGTCCAGGATTGAAAATGATTGGGTCTGAAATTTCCTGTAGTTCCCCGTTTTGTAATGTAAATGTATGTTCAGTACATAATTGCATGATATAAATCAACACCAATGTGACTGTCAACTTTAGGGCTCATGGATCATGATGGATAATGTCTTTCAATTTCAAACAATAATCTTACATTTGTCCATAGATCTCCTTAGTTACCAATAGATTTATGATATAATAGAAAATTCTTAATGCAGGCAGTTGTCATATCCAACTTTGTTCGTTCAGATAATTACAATTTTTTTGGAATATGTAATAATACTTAATAAATGCTGTAAGTAAATGAAAGGTATGACTAATTTATATGGAACATTGTTTATTATAAATGGCGATAACACATCTAAAATTTTTTCATCAATAGAAGTCTACAATATTGCAGAATAAAACAAGCTATTAATATTTTCATCCCCAGCTTCGTTTGCATATTTGTGTTAGTATACTCAAAAAATTTATATCTCTAAAAATTCTTCCCTTAGAAAGCTACTCTATTTCCGAGTAATATTGTTTATATTTAATTTTGATATATCCAAATCTGAACTGTGTTCGATACCATAATTCAAAACGGAACAAGGAACAGAATTGTACATTGTGATTTTAAAGTTAAAGTTGAATGTGGAGTAGGATTATAATCAGAGTTGAGAGCGGGCTAGAATCAACAATATTATCGATTAAGAGATATAATCTATATCCATGAAAATGCAGTTGTAAGTGTTAAGCTTGTAGTATGTCTAAAACCCTTTTAACCAACTATGAAGGTTTCTGATTTTAGCATCTTATATATGTTTACCTGTTTCTAACTACTTATTACATTCATTAAATAAGATAAGAATAAATAGATAATACTTAAGTAAAAGTTTGGCCTTCACAAATTAAAATCTCTTATTTTTCACAGTTGAGTGATCATTACCAAATGAATGACATAGCTTGTTTATACTTTTTAGTTGTTTATTTTGTAGTTGGTTTATGGTTTTTAACTTTTAGATTGTGACACACTTAAATAAGTTTAATGTCATTACAATTTTTTTTTGTTTTCAGCTTCCACTTCTCAAAACATATTTCCAGTGATGGAATATCAGGCTCCAAACACTGTGGAATTTACCTTTACACAACCTCAACACACAGAAGATAATGCATCCAAGTGCTCAGGCAAGTTAAAATCATAAGTAATTTTAATGTATATATATCCAATAAAATGATTTTAGTCATTAAATTTCAGTCTTATCTTGGGATTAGCAGTTGAATGAGTGTCACACATTATATTTTCAAGTAATATATATAAATTTTTCAGATGCCTATTATACACCTAAAAGTTAATGAATGTTTTTTTTATATAAACAAATCAACTAATATTTTTCTTGTTATTAAAATTATTTAATAATTATTGTCTCTGCCTTTTCAGGACCCCGAATAAAGTCCATTACCACGAGAAGCATTAAATATTGTAAAGAATATGTAAACTTAAAATTACGCTTTTAAAATACAAAATGTAAAAATCAGACAAAAAGATACGTGTAGCTGAAAACTATCAAAACAAAATCATTTTTAAAAAATAATAGAGAAGCTACCTGAGCCAGCGAAAATATTTACGGGCATGCAATTTAAATCTTTGAATAAAATGCCTAGAGGCAGACGGTATACCTTGAAGAAAAAATTTTAGCTCTGACTGTTTACAAACAAAGTCAAAGGCTTACAACCTTTGAGAAGATTGTTCACCATCGAAAAGAGTTTTACAAAATGCTTGAGCATAATCGTTTTAAAACCCGGAATAAATGACATCATAATTAAAAATTTAAAGAAAAGAGTCAAAAAATGTCTGAAGAACAAAAACTCTGCGTTAATATTTGATGAAGTAGCCTTAACATCGGGCTATTTTATAATAAAAAATGATAAAATAATAGGTTTTGAAGATTTTGGGAAAAAAACCAATAATATTGCAGATCATGCTTTAGTGTTCATGATAAAGGGTATTAAAAGTAAATATAAGCAACCAGTCTGTTTTACTTATTGTCAAAGCACAACTAAAAGTATTATTTAAAAGATTTAATTAAAACAGTTGTGAAACAATTACATAACACAGGATTGCGAATAGTTGCAACTGTTTGTGATCAAACTAAAACAAATATTAGTGCCATTAATAGTCTTATAGCAGAAACTAAACAAAAGTACTTAAAGTCGGAACAAGAATATAAAAGCTTAGCCTTTGAAATTGATAATACAAAAATATTTCTATTTATGATGCACTCATCTCCTGAAAGGAATGAGAAATAATTTATTAACAAAAGATTTGAGATTTGTTCATAATGGTGAAGTAAAATATGCAAAATGGGAACTCCAAATGTTATTAGAAGTAGATGTTGGTGAACATGAGATACGTTTAGTTAACAAGCTAACAGAGCAACATGTAAACAAAGATAAAATACCTAAAATGAAAGTCAGTGTTGCAGCTCAGGTTTTTTAGCCAAAGGGTGTCGGCTGCAATGAGGTTTTTGGCAAGTAAGTTTAAAACTTATAAAACTCTTATGTATTTGCATGGTGACTATAGATAATTTGGAAATGTTATAGGAGAGCTAAAAGTCTAACTTAATTTTGCATCTATAATGTTTTTTAATTAACAGAAGCATTAGTTACATAAATTTGAACCTAGTTTCGATATAGACTATTAATTTGTGCCTCCAATAATGCTTTTACAATATTTCATAATAAATAGTATGTATAAACTAAAATTTATTACAGTTATTTTTGATTGTCTGTGTTAAATTATTAATTTAAATTTATTTTAAGTATAAAAAATAGAAAACTGATTGTTAATCATCAATCAATTTAGTCTATTATAGTTAAATTTGTAAAAGACAGACTTGTTTGATTTCTGACTTGTGTAACAACCCAAGTAGTTTGGATTCATATATACAGAAAAAAAGCAATATTAACCTAATCTGTGGATCGGTATCTTTTCAGTAGTTCTCAACTCATTTTCATTAATTTTGTGGGTTGGATCCTTACTAAACTATTTCTTATTGCTAAAATGTATTCAATAGGTTGTGACTTGCCAATCATTATTAGTGGCATGGCATATTCACCGGATCTAGATACTATAAAAGATATATGGGGTATTTTTGAGTACCCCTGGGACTGAGGAATCTAGTTTCTTCTCTTTGATGTCACTTTTTAGGCTAACCTGTATCAATTCTGTTATTAAATATGTTTTATATTTAATAACAGAAATCATGAATGACACAGTCCACAACATTTTGAAAAAAATATAAAACTATTTTACATAAATATGGTAAAAGATTTGCATATCATCACAAAAAGTATTTTCCAAACATTATTTGTACTTTTTGATTGTGCTATGTCATTGTTATCAAATTTCTGTAATCACTTAATAATATTTATAAAATGTGTTTTCAAAATATGTTTTAGATTTGTACTTTTATATTGTGATAAGCATTTTATAAAATTATTTACCTGAATGAAGTTAATATTTATTTTATTTTGTTTTAGATCACAACATACTTCCCAAGGAGTGTCTGGACGGCGGAGTTTCTTTGATAATGGATAAATTATTTGATTCATTTAATGGCCATTCATACCAAAACTCTGCAAAAATTTTCAAAGGGTGTCTTAAACAAAGTTCTCCACATTTTAAATTTTGGAATGAAATATTACCAATTTTAGAGTCAATGCGATTTAAAACTTTAGTAAAAATAAGAAAGGCACTACTGAAATTCAATATAAACAAGTACCATCTTTAAAAATTGATCCATAATATAAACATTTTAAGGAAATGTTTATATTTTTAAAAAAAAGTTTGCAATTACCAGTTTATTAACAAGAAATTTTAATCAAGACCCCTTGAAAATTTTTGGTAACATTAGGAGTAATGGTATTAGAAATAACTCTCCGACGTGTTTGCAATTCATTAATGCATTTAAGACACTTTTAATTAATAATTACACATCAACCCATGCTGTACTAACTGTGAACGTGACAATAATAAACCGTTACAATCATTAAAATATATGCTTACTAATAAAAATTATAATGTAGATATGGAAAATAACGAAAACTTTGAAATAAATTCATTTGAAAATTTATTGGCAGATTTTGAAAAAAATAATGATTCAGAAATACATAATGAAGCAAAACTTATGTAGCTGGGTATATAATTAAAAACCAAAATTAAAATATGTAAAATTGCCATAAATGCAAAATGGAGTTAAGTAATACAACTCCTCCACAACCCCAGTCTTTATTTATGAAAGAGACTTCACAAAAATCTCTACATTACCCATCAACTAATTTGTGTAATTTTCTAAATGACATTTATGTAATTATTCAAACGTGTTTACGAGAAAATCCTCAGCAAAAATTTGAGACAAAAAATCATATTTATGGCAAACATTTTTGTAATAAATCGTTTCTGACATGTAACGTTCATAAAGACGAATCTATAAATATATGCTAAATTTAATAATAGATGTTGTCATTAACAGTTGGTGCACAAACATCAATCGAATATTACAAGGAAAATTATTAAAATTTGATAATAATGACTTAATAAAAGTGCAAGCGGCAAATTATTACATGTTACGTAAGAAAAATAAAAAGTCCTGATTATAATTTCTTTTATTTACAAGGATGACATGTTTAAAATCTTAGATGGATAAAATCGTATCCATCTAGATTTTAAGCATTATGTCATCTTAATATCCCAAATTCAAAATCGAAAACAAGAAGTGGCATCTAGCGGCCATTATTAACAATATAACAGCGCCATCTAGTGGCACGTATGTGAGCTAAAAACAGTGCCATCTATGATACGGGGATTGCGTATTTGAAAATGAAAACAAGAGTGGCGTATCTATAACTACCATATAGTGTATTATCTATATGGGTACCTGAGAGCTAGTAAATATCACGATTAAAATGTTACAAGACCAAATTCACTCTATGGCAAATCACAGAAATTAACATACTAAAAGAGACAGACAAAATACCTATTAATAACACCACCATATCAGTGTAGCCAATATCAATTATACAAAAAGTGCAGCACGATATCAAAAATACGACTTACACAATAAAGGACAAATTATTAGAATTTAAAATTAGCATTTTTAGAACAAAAATTTGTTAAGCAGATTGAGGTTTATACAACCACTGTATTATACGCGTTATACAGGATGTTGGCGCATCGTTTACCAAAATGAAAGAGGGCATTGGGGGTCTTTGCTATATCCTCAACCTCGAAAGACATTTTGGTCCCACGGAATTTTTTTTAATTTTTTTATTTTTATGCGAGAAATTAAAAGTCTTTTAAAATTGATTAAAAAAGTAAATAGCTGCATTTTTTAATAATTTCAATTTGTAATGATGTACAATTCTATCAAAATCAATATTTCTCGCAGAAACATCTATATTTTTCATTCACAAAGTTAGACGTTGAAAATTAACTGAAACCCCAACTTTAAACTTCAAAAAACTATACATTGCGATGTTCTTCCAATTTTTTAAAACTATCTCTTACTTTAATCGGTATAATATGCTATGAAAAGTCCAAATAATACCACTAAATTTAAAATTTTCCGTACGAGTTCGTATTTCACTGATGTTCAATGCATGGTATAAAAATAAACGCAAACAAGGGTAAGAATTTGTTATCTTCTCTTGCATGAATATAATATTCTGCTCATAGGGTTAACGGTAAATTGAGCAGTCAGTCCTCTAGTCGAAATTTGATTATCTCTGCGATAACATTTTGTTGTTACAACGGTTACCGTGAATTCTGTTACTGTTATTCTGTTCTTGTTGGATTTTTGTTGTGTTTTCATTATTATTGTTGCTTTAGTTAGTGTAGTGTATGGGCATCGACGATGGCTTGCATTTACCATGAAGAGTATACCGACATTATGATGGCATGGAAACCGACGCGTAACGCAAGAGAAGCGCGAAGAATCTATGAAGAATGCTTTCCCAACAGACGCTTTACCTTCTGCATTTCAAATACCACCAACCTACATATGAAACTAATGTGCAAAAATAACGAAACCAGAGGGTTGTGATGCGCAACGTCCGAATCGATGAGCAAATTTTAAGGCTTTTTGAAGAAGATGGTGCTCGAAGTATCAGAAATGTAGCTTCATTACTCGAAATATCCATCTGGAAAATATGGAAAATTGTTCGCCAAAACAACAAACATGCCTTCCATTACACTCCGGTACAAGGTAAATTTACCACTGTTTAATTAAATTAACTTGCAATCCATACACGCTAATAGGGATCTGTTGCCTTGTAAACAAAGTTACTTTGTAAACAACCAATCTTATACGTAATTTTATTGGTTTCAGGACTCCAAAATAACGACTTTAACAATCGTGTTCGACTTTGCCGTTTTTTGCTACACGCAGATGTCGACGACCCTGACTTTTTGAAAAGTATTCTGTGGACAGACGAGTCCAAATTTACAAAAGAAGGCATTTTAAATCTTCATAACTTGCATCACTGGTCGTCAAAAGATGAGAATCCGCGAGTGAAGAGACAGAGGTTGTTTCAAAGAAGATTTAGTTTGAATGTTTGGGCAGGGGTGATTGGAGACCGCATAATTGGACCGCACTAACTACCTGATAATCATAAACGGAGATAATTATCTAGAATTTTTACAAAATGTGTTACCAGAAATGATAGCAGAAGTGCCAATTTTTATGAAAACCGGCCAATTTTATAAAATGGTGGTTGTCCTGCACACTGGAGATTGATAGTTAGGGAATACTTGAATAACGTATTCCCTAATTCTTGGATTGGGAGAGATGGCCCAATCCCATGGCCTCCACGTTCCCCGGACTTAACGCCGTTAGATTTTTACGTCTGGGGACGAACGAAAGAATTGGTGTACGTCACAAAGTCCAAAATGTAGAAGATTTGCGTGAAAGGATAGAAGCGGTTTTCCAGAAAATTCAGCAAGAAATGCTTGTAAGTACGTCCACTGTTGAAATAAGGCGCAGATGTCGTGCGTGCATTGCTAACGGTGGTAGGCAATTCGAACAGCTTTTATATTTTTTATATAACTGTGCTTTTAGCTAAATAAAGTTTTAATACTTAAAAAAACAACTGTTTTTTTTTTTATCAAAAACATTCGTGTATTTATGTAAAAGATACCTATCAAACAGATTAAACTGTGTAGAGTGTGATAACAATTTTTGCTCACTTAGCGTATGTTATTTATTAGGGAATAGAAGTATCGAATACACTGGTCTGCAAAAAAAATTTTTTTTTCTCTCCTTCTTGTTTTTATGCATAAATTCATCTTATTTTATGCTCTGAACACGGAATCTGACGTACAAATAAGTACCACACGCAGGTTTTTAATGTAATATTTATTACATCAAATAACAATATTATTAAAGTATAAATTATTATAAGAAAATAAAAAAATGTGTCGGCTTGAGTTTTACAGTAAAAAATCCCAAATTATATTAACAAAACTAATAAATATCGTCAGTTATCTCATTATGCAGTGATAGAATTCAAATTATTTAGTAGTTCTTCCCTTCATAGATTCCATTGAGTTTCGGTGTATTGACCAACAGAAATCAGCAAGCATTGCTGCTGACCATTTTCCATTGTAGCGTTTTAAATTTGCATTATATCGTGTTGAAACCTTTCATATGCTCATCTGATACAGCTCCAAGATTTTCAGGAAAGAAATCTAAATGCGAGTGTAGATCTTAGAGTGACATATTGCATCCTAAAGCTTTATAAGCAGAAGAAGTTCTGAATGATTTGCTGATAGTTGTCATTTTTGCATTCCCAAGGAAATTATGACACACCTCCACAAACGCCACCCACTCTTTTTTTCTGCTTTTTCAACTTCGAATCAAAACTCATCCTTCATTAGCTCACGTATCTGCGGACCTACAAAATTCCTTCCTTTTCGCGTCACTGATTCGAGGAAATTTTGTTTTAAGTATTGAAAACCTGCACCATCTTTATTCATAGCTTTCTAGAGTTTTATGAGTCCCAACTTTGTATTGCAGGATTGGCAGTTCTCGCATGGCACTAAAGGTTTATGAGAAACATTTTAAGTCCAGGAATTAAACTTTTTCTTGATGGTCAGGTTTTTACTTTGTAATGTTTGTCTCTTGCGCGGCTTCTCCCTCCACAAAGCAAATTTTTGTGTATCCTCCTTTGTAGTCCAGTCAGTATAGCGACAACTTTTAAATCAGCAAAATATTCCATAGGTATTGAGAATATTTAATTTTCTCAAGTAATACCTCAAGATTTGCATAATTTTCTTTCATGTTTGTAGCATGTGCAACGGGGACAGATGGGTATTTATTACCATTATGAAGTGGTACGGCTTTCAAGCTTATTTTGAAGCATCAATAAAAGCTCCATTCACTAGAATCTTGGAAAACTCAGTTCTTGAAGAAGCCCTGCAGCATCATTACAATATATCAAATCATCTTCTTTGGAGAAGTAATTTGTAAAACTTACCTCTACGAAAATATGAAACTCTATTTTTAGCCAATATTCACTGTTTTAACCTTGATCCGAGTAACTGTGTTTTAGATTTTGGAACCCTCTAATAACAAGATCATTTAAGTCGCTTTGTTCAAGTAAATGAAGTTCTATAGATGGACATGAAGATCCAGACAAAGTGTATGAAGATAAAGATGTACTAGCAGAAAGAAAACTCGATTGAGATTGTAGACTACAAAATATTTTATTTTCAGCCTCCTATTAACTGGTGGAACTGGGTGGAATGTCTTTATCACGAGGAATTGGTCTCTTTGCAGATGGGACGTTTGATAAACAATCTATCTTTATTTTTTTAGAGAATCCTCGTAGATGTCATGCAGAAATAACAATCATTCTCATGATTTTTAGGCTCACCCAAATCATTGGCATTGAAAACGGCATGGATTTGTGACTTTCTGCAAGCCAACCCTCAACGTTCTTAAGCAGCTATTGCAGCATACCTTTAGCAACCAACTTTTATCTCGCTCATCGATAGAAAATCAAAATATAGCTTTATAAGCTGTTTAACCAGATCGATCATGACATGTCGCTGTTTTTAGTATGTATTCCCACAAATGTAGCAAAACAATCTGAGGAATTTTACAAATTGTGGCATTTTGTAACCAAAAACACATAAAACTAATTTTAAAACAACTTTCAGACTTCTATTTTATAATTATTGACTCTACTTTTAAAAATACTCAAACTACACATTAAATACTTAAATCCAATGCAGATAACATGAACTTTATGCAAAACTTACCAAAATATTTGATATAAAGGTAAACAATTAAACGACAAGTTTTCACTGAATTGTTGTAATGTAACAATGAATATGCATGCGCGTATTTACTACCATAAAAATCACCTTCAGCACTTCCTCCTTTCTCTACAACTCTCTGAAACTCATTTTGTATGTTTATTTACTTTTGTAACGTTGACGAATGAAAAAATGGAAAAAAAGAAACCCAAATTTTGAAATATAAAAAAAAAATCATATCGAAAAATCTAGACGTGATAGAAACAATCGGCCAACGGGGATAGATTCAGAACGTTTGAATCATTATATTTATGATAAAAATTTTTAAAGGAGGATTTCATTGCCGACCAGTGATATCAGCCTACTGTGTCTCAATACACAAGGTGAAGAAATTCCTAAAGTTAATAAAAATTTTTCATAGCATATTGCATACCGTTAAAAAGAGGATAGTTCAGAGATATTTTTAAAAAATTGGAAGAACATGATAATGTTTAGTTTTTTTTTTAATTGAAGTTTAAAGTTGGGGTTTCAGTTAATTTTTTCAACGTCACCCAACTTTGTGTGGCAATGAAAAAAAATATAGATGTTTCTGGCGAGAAATATTGATTTTGATAGAATTGTACATCATTACAAATTGAAATTATTAAAAAAAATGCAGCTATGGCACTTACTTTTTTTTTAATCAATTTTTAAAGTAGACTTGCAATTTCTTGCATGAAAAATAAAAAAAATTAGCACAAAAAATTCCGTGGGACCAAAAATGTCTTTCGGAGGTTGGGGAGATAGCAAAAGACCCCTCCGATGCCCTCTTTCATTTTGCCAAACGATGCGCCAAACATCCTGTATAAAATGCACTACGCTTTTGAAAAAGCGAGTGAAAAAATGAAAATAAACTAATGGTTATATTTTTTTATTAATATGGACATCTGATAATTATTTAAAATGTTTCTCGATGTTTAAAGGAATACCTTGGCAATTAATTTTAATAATGTGATCCAGCAATTCAAATTATTACATCAGACAAAATCGGTAATGATTGTGCTTTTATCGGTTTCATCAAATATAAATTTAAATCTGTATTTCTCCTTTAGTTTTTAGAATTAAAAGCTCTCTAGTAACTTATTCGAATAAAATCGACTAAAACTAAAATTTTTGTGATTACATTTGAAATATAATATAATCAATAAGAAAGAGTTATGAAAGTTAGGTAACCGAATGCACGTAGTGGGATTTGTTATGCACCTGCAATACATTTATTATTCTTTTTAGTAGTATTTGAAACTAAAATTGAATAAATCAAATTGTAAGAAGAAACTTCGAGATTGAAAGTAATTTTCAATAAGAAAGTAAATTAAAAGAAAATAATCGAACAAATAAATCTAAAGATATTGCTGAAGATTCGAATTATGAAAATTAAGATAATCCTCGAAGTATACTTGAATAATCAACCGAATATTCTTGTGCATTTTTTTTCTCATGTTTTATATGTACTGAGAAAATGATCATTCTATATTTCAACAAAAAATTGAAAAAACAATTTCCTGTGCGCAACACGTCCAGTTATGCCATAAAATCCTTAGAAAAATAGTATTCACATACCCATGAATTTTTTTTTCAATAAAAAATCCACGATTTTCAAATAAAGTTCACGCCCCTTTTGTCCTTCGAGTTTGATGAGACGATTTGTTTTAGAGGACTATATATACCATGTTACTGTTTTCAAGATATGTGACCATTTTCATTTTATTATTAGTATTTGTGTTAATTACAAACCAACAGTTTTCAGATTTTTTTCTTTATTATTGCTGTAAAACCTTTCTTCTTGTCAAATTTCTTGATTCTAGGTCAATGGGAAGTATGTTTTGATTTACTTACGACTTTCAAAATGATATAGCCACATTTTTTGCTTACCTTGATTTATATACACCTTCAAGTGACTCCAGATCCCAAATATTAGGTATTAATTTTAACTTGATACCTTCAAGCATCCCAGAGAAAATGGTCTTTACAAAACGATGGACACACAGACAACGAAGTAAACCCATAAGGATTCCTTTTTCCTTTACTTAAAAGTACATAATCCTATTAACATTACAATAATGTTAATCAAACACAGTCATCATGCTGTTATTTTTTTTTAAATTTATTTCAACAATTGTATATTCTACTTATTCATATTTCAAAAGATATTGAATTGATTCTTAGTATACAATTTATTGAAATTAATCGTTGATAACATGGTTAGTGCCAGTCAAGTAAATGGTAACATGCTGAGCTGAAACCGATTTTGAATTTAACACTTTTCATTTGTTTCTTTACTTTTTTTCTACAGGCCTATTCTAAAAACAATTTCTGTTCTTCATTATTTTAGAGATGTGGAACATCAGCAAAATAAAATGAATATTTAAAAGTATAACATATATTCTAAAAAAATTTTTGTTTTGTATAATCGGGATATTTTTTTAAGTCTTAGTAAAATATCTCCCCTTCTGGAGTATATTGTAAAATTAAAGTGTTATTAAAACAACAAAAATTTTATAATTATGATTTCTTTCACATTTTCTTGGAATGTGCCATTACCACTATTTCTAATCGCGCATTCATAGAGGATTATGAATACATAAGGCACGCATTATATAGAATTTGAATGAATTGTCAGAGATAATGAACGACAAGGAATTCAGTGAATATCTACCATATCTGACAATTGTTTAATATGGAAGTTAATTCATATACAGATTATGTACTATTTGTTTTCAGTATAGACGCCCAGTTAATGAAATAAAATGCTTTTTTGTAAGTAATTCAATTTATTCAAACTTTAAATAATCATACAAATACTTATGTTTTCCTTATTTATTAAAAGTATGATAATTCATATTTAAAAATATAAATTGGAATTTGTTCTATATCTGTTTTCTTTAATTCATGTTCTTTTTCTTAATTCTGAATAATACAAGAAACAAAATGACTATGTCTAGTTAAAATCTAAATACAATAAACTGTCATACACCATATTAAACTTAAACTTTTGCACATTGTATATGAAAGGGCTATAAAATTACAAATTTTAATAAGTTAGAAAAATGGTTTTGAAGTACATTAGAAAGATTCTGTGTTAATTAACATAATTTAGGTTTTTACAAAAATATAAGAAGCTTATACATCGATATCAGAACTAAATGATATTATGTCTATCAATTTCATATTAAAAGTAAGAAACAATTATCACAAAGAATAAATTTATGTAATTTCATTAGAGCCTATGAGTACCATTTATTACAATTACCAGGTGTTTATCCAATTAAATCGGAAATAAAAAAAAAAAACAATACGAGAGGCAACATGGATAAGGTGTACAGACATTTTTATTCCATTACCTAATATTAAATGTGCATTATTAGTATTATTGTTAAAACAAATATATAAAGTAAATAACAAAATGTGTCAATTAAAAATTGTGTATCTGTTTGAAGTAAATTCATGAATCTAGGACTAATGTCCCAGTTTAAAAAAAAGATTTATATGTATTTACATGATAAATATTAAACTCAATTATAATATTTATTAGTCATATTATCTTTTAATCACAATGACAATTATGTGGTACTAAACAAAAAAAGTTCCTATGACGAAAAAACAGAACAAAATGTCATGACAACATAAACAAAAATAATTACAAGTTAAAAATATAGATGGCATTACACAACATTCTAAATGTTATAGACTAATATTTATAACACTAAGTTCATTAACAGCACCTGTGTCAAAGATTAATAAATATATATTTTTTTTACAGTTAGATTCAAAATTGGTCACTTCAGTTTGTATTTAATAAAAAATAAATACTGTGTTGCAAATATAAAAGTTGCATAGTGACTTCATATGTCATTGTTTCCCTTCTAAAATTTACTCCATTCCAACTTTTAACAATGACATTCATGCGACATGCTTCTCTATTTTTGGATAATAAAAATATATGCAAGATATCGAAATAATTTAATTGTATAATGTCTTGTGAAATAAAAAAATCAACACCAGTCTATTGACTAAAAGATTATTATAATAAATAAGTAAATTGTGATATGCTCACCATCACTCTACAACTCTAGATCATGGTCAGAAGGGTCTTATATTTTTAAAAGAATTTTTATTTAGCACCAGGCACATCATCTGTTAATTCCATGTCGATGCACATTACATATACAAATATGTAATGTAATATTACAGTACTTGTGGCATTATATTAGATAGCACAATAAAAATGCTTGTATCATCCATCCATGCTTTTATCTACCAGTATCTTTAAATACATTTCAAAGAAAAAGGTTTGTTTGTGACAAACAGTTTCATATAATGAACTTCAATTTATAATAGATTTCTGATTAAAAAAAACTATTTTGAGAATTATAGCATTTTAAAAAATAGACACCTTAAGCAATTGTAAATTAATAACAAAATAAAACATCTGGCAACTTATACAATACATACTTCTTTTGATTCACAAAAAATCTTAATCTTCTTGGAGGTGCCCCCTCTACAATAGGACATTATTTGGGTTGTGTCCAAATCATAAATATTTAAGGGTATCTACTGACAACATGAACACTTCCATTAGGAGAAAATATTTGGCAAACATTGACCATTACTTACATAACTTTTCTATTTAAAAAGATCACATTTAAAATTGTACAAAATGCTATTTTCTATTTGATTAAAATTTCTTGCCTATCAATACCATACTTATAAAATTAAAACTAAGAGTTTAATAATAGAAATATTTTAGGAGCTAATGCTTGTCGAACAAATATTCCGATTCTCTTTCATATACATGCCATAATACAAAATATTTCACCAGTTGTTTTTCTATTACAGCTATTGGCTATATGCTATTATTTATTACCTGAACCTAGAAAAACAAAATTCCATTGATGGTCTTTTCCTACTCCCAGATGACGAGACGATAGTCCCGAGGGATGCTGTCCACATAAAATCCATTCATGTACTGGCTCGGAAGTACCTCAGTCAGCTATGTGCATTGAACAAACATTATCATTATAATTTTCAGTGGCCATCTAATTTCAATATCATAAGTCTGTACTAGCTTCAATAGCAAAAGGACATGTAGAGATATGATATAATAACAAACAGTTCGCTGAGTATACATTCTTTAATTCACAATTTAAATCACATCTTCTATAGGTTTTCAAACATATATTTTATAATAAATAAATATCATATATTTTATGTCATTATTACATTAAATTGTTTTTATAATCAAAGTCATTAAAAATAATATAGATGTTTTTTTTTATAGATGATGTAACTTTTCTATAGTCTATCTATTTTTCTCTACTCTGACTATGAGATGCATTTCGGTCAAAATAAAAATAAGGCATGAGGTGTGCAGCTAATAAGAATGGGTCTGCCTTGTCATGTAATATGCACAAAATAAAGCGAACAGAATATACTACATATCGTTGGTACAAATATCTATCTAACGATAGTGGTATATATGGCGGGCATGATCATTGATGTTGAGCGGCAATGTGGCAAAAGTTTAAATTTGCTTAGTGTTTCTGCATTTATATTGAAAAAATCAACTTCAAACACTGCTCCTCTGTAACATTAAACTGTTACACTAAATGAGTTGGATTCAATCCTAATATATAACTTACAAACATATATATCACAGATATGCCAGATACAAATTCACTGATCGTGGTGTTAAATTGTTCCTGTTCTGGGCAACATGAGAAACTTTTAAGAATACCACATTATATACATGTATATCACCCACTAACTAATATTTACATTGCAATTAAATATGTCATGAATTTACAGTGCCTGAATAAATAACTTTGTTAGTAAACATACAGTATTTTTGAAATGAAATTCACAATTACAATGATAATATGTTCATCAATCAAAATTTATTTGAGTAATAATCATTGCTTTCTCTTTAATTTTATTTTGCAAATTTTTACAGAAGTACCTTACTAATGTTTGTACTCGCTGTATTAATAAGTGCGCAATTTTCATGTTATGTTTTACTTTTTGTTTTATTGCTAACCCAAAGAGATTTGTGATGACAAAAGGAAAACATACATGGTCAGGCCTGTGCTGGTCTATCAATACAGAGCGAGCTACAATATGGTGTTACCTGTATGAGATGTTATAGAATCTCATACATGTGATGATGTTAAATATTAGAATTCACATTTAGCAAAATGCTGTATATGTTTGGTTGAACAGAAGAATTTAGTAAATCTCATTTGCAAAAGTCTTGGAACCGGATCAGCCTGGTTTAAGATTGACTACATAGTAAAGTTGTCCAAATCAAAGCTACAAAAGTTTTCATTTATTTACTTTGTCATGAGTATAAGATGAACAGCAATATGGATATCTATTTCATTAATAAATCCAGGGAAAACAGAAACCATGACAATATCAATGCCACATGCGTCCCTTGAAAATAACAATGCCTGAGTGGTACAAGGTCAGCTAGTATTCAAATGGTCAGTTATTGACAGAAATGGTTCATCAGTCATTATTATGAATTATTGACACTTCCATTTTGCGGATTAAAAATATTTTCGATTACTAAAATAGATATAAAACAATGACATATACATTCAATCTCAAACATTGTAGTAATCTCTCTCCCAACAACCTTATAAGAATCCAGGCGAGAGAGGTCATGACAAAAGCCCTGGTGTTAAAATTTTCCATAAACATTTTACTAAATTGTGTCATCTTCAAAATGTCTTATCTTTCTCTTCATCGCAGGTTTGCGGATCTGCCTTTTTAAGAAGAAATCGGCTCGGCACGAAGGGCCCGCTCTATCGCGCACCGACGGAGATGCGAAAAGGTTAGCGCTGCGTTGAATCGCGGACGTCTGGCGCCGCTCTTTCTACCCAACAATTAAATGCAACGGACAAAAGGTAAACATCATAAGGAATAAACTGTGAATGAAACAAATCAAATGAAGATTTTATGTCTAACTTTATAATTTGTTCCATTCACTTCTTATTCAAAAAATAAATAAAAATATAAATATATAGGATATACATAATAATCAAATTATTTTATTTTTAATTTCATAATGAATTATAATTGTTTCGAGAGTTGTACTTGTGGTAAAGTAAGCGAACTGCTTGTTAATTTTTATAAATGGAGGATTAAAAATAAATAAAAGAAAAAGATGAGGGAAAATACTGTCAGGTGTAACAATTTTGAAATACTTACAACATTTTTTTAATATACTTACAACATTTCTAGAATTGATTTCAACATCTAAGTCCATTTCCATGATTTCTTGGGCCATTTTCAAACGGTCAGTGCGTTCGTCATCATCATCTCCTATGCAGCCTGGGACAAAAATATTTAACTATGATTTATATTAATGTAGCAAAAATGGATATTGAATAAGATGTGCATATATAGTCAAATTAATAAAGTCCTTGTAATTAGAACAAATTCCTAAATTGTAAAAGTCACAGTTCAGTTTTTTTCATTATAGCTAACAGCAGTTAAAAAACTTTTCTATTATTGTACAACATATTCCCCCCGTTTTGTTCATGTAGATATAAAATTTATTACTTCATCTTCATATTGATTGATCTTCCTGTTAATCCCAATCTGATTCCTGTTTTCAATTCTGGTTTCTGTTCCAGTACTGTATTCCTAGTACTGTTCTTCATTTTGGTCCTGGTCCTGGTCCCACACAATTTTACCTAGGCCTCATCCTCTATTTCGATCCTAATCCCAATTTTTAATTCTGCTCTCCATCGCATTTTAGAAATTTTGATACTGTTACTGGTCATGGTTCCGATTTATACAAAGCCAGGGCTAATTATGATCTTTATATACCTATAAATTTTGATATTGCTGCTTGTCACGGTTCCAATTTGTATATGTAATTTTTTATGAATAAAGAAAATCTTAGAATTGATGTAGTAATTAGGTTCAATAGTACAAACATTTGTGTAATGTCATGGACAAATGTTATTACATATCAAAAAGGACACATATGTTCAAATGCATCAAAATTTCAAAGCAATCAAGGATTACTTCTAGAATTTTGAAGGATCAAACATATGGAAGTTGAATTTTTATATTTAAAGATAAGAGTTGATAACTTTCTTTAATTTTCAGATATGATTTGGTTGATTTTCTAATTTGGTTTTCTTGCTTATGACCTTGCAGAATCCATTATTTATTTCTTAAATGCCACAGAGACTATTAATAATGTCTGTATTGGGTGCAATTCATCAGAGCACATGTATTTAGTATTTTCCTTTTTAATAAATGTAAATTTTATGTAATATGTTTGTATTAATAATTTAGTTGTATATGTATATCAACAGCTAACTCAAATTCTTTCAATTTACATATGAATATAATGTATATGTCATATGACAAACTTTTATACAATATGAAACTCCCTATGACACTAATTAGGTCCCTTTAAAATATGCTTATACAATAAAACATTCTGTGATGTATGAAAAAAAATCATTATATATAACAATGGTACGGAATTTTATTTGTTGTTAAATCTAATGCTGAATTCGAAATTGTATCTATGAAGGGTTATGGTAACTAAAGAGGGCACAGTATGTGCCAGCATTCAAGTCAATATTGCTAAGCACATTATCTATTTGAGTACAACCCGTTGTGGTAATAATATGAGGAAGTTTTGACTTTAGTTTACAATACATCGATGTATATCGTAGATCTCTAAAGTGAATATATAACTAAATATTTTGTGAATATTTGAAGCGTCTACCTGTTGCCGTTATCAATATTGAGCGAAAACGAGCAATAAAATCATGTTTGTTATATTGGAGCCCCCCTTAAATATCAATTTAATTATTTATTTTTAAAGTGAATATATAACTAAATATTCTGTGAATATTTCAAGCATCTACCTATTACCGTTATCAATATCGAGCCAAAACAAGCAAAAAAAATTACATTTGTTGTATGGGAGCCCCTTAAATATTTATTTTCATTCGTTTTTTAGTATTTATTGTTATAGCGGCAAGAGAAATACATCATCTGTGAAAATTTCAACTATCTGACTATCACGGTTCATGAGATACAGCCTGGTGACAGATGGACGGACGGACAGCGGAGTCTTAGTAATAGGGTCCCGTTTTTACCCTTTGGGTTAGGGTGCTTCTTAAGAGGTAAAAAAATTTTTTTTTTTCATTTTGATGTGTGTCACCCTTTTATTCTGTTCTATGATGCATAAAACTAATGTGTAATTTTTATTTAATTTTTAAAGTAATATTTAGAGGTCACTACCAGCGAATGAAAATAAAAAATAGTATTATAGGAAATTCTTTAATGACGTAATAAAAACAAGCTTATACAAATTATGTAACTGTTAGTATAACAAAAACAGCTTATGCTAATAATGTAGATTTTTTCGTATCAGGATACATTTGCCTGAATTTTTTACAACCAAAAGAAGGAATTGTTTTGTTCTTCGTCTGAAGTAATTATTTTATTAAATTCCTCAATCAATGCGACACCGCGTTCCGCAATATCGTTCACCACTCTCATAGAACGCACTATTTCTCTAGAAGCCTTGTAGTCTTCATCTTCTTCCCAAAGACGAGGTTCTTTTGTAGAAATGTAGACGGAATTCCCAGGATTGTAAAAATCTTAAGGTGTTGCTGTTTACGAAATTCTCAATACTTTTTCTTCGATGTGACTAATATCCAAGGTGATTCGCTTTGGGCTATATTCTGAACCTTCTTCACTCAGGGCAATTACCATTTTTGTTTGCATTCAATCGAAATTTCGTCATCGAAAAAGCAAACGCAACAAGTTCTTCAGAAAGATACCATAAATGCCCCAGAAATTTCGTTAAAGCTTTTTGATATGGCTTTATTTATATTTTCGAATTTCTTGAGATTATTTAATAGCCATAAGTCATTCCTTGGCGCTGAAGTTGCCAAGGGAGCTTGGTACCAGCATCTTATATAAATCATAACTACAAAAACACAAACTTCAGTAATGGCTTTGAGTTCTCTCTTTGTCATTTTAAACTGGTCTCGGAACATAAAAGTTTAAGGCAATAAATTGCTTTTGCCATCCACCGAGCGATGAAGACCTGCTGGAGCTCTAAATGATATCCCTTTATTAGGAACACCTCCCAAAAATATTATTGTCAGTGTCAAAAGTTCCTTGTAATCGTCACGTGGTTGATAATCATTTAACTGCTTTTTTGCAAATGAAATTGTACTGTCTGCTATATTTTGTACGTATCTTAAAGCGTCGGGATCTGAAGAAACTATACTGAACTTACGCTGGTCAATGCTAGGCCAAGCAGATCTAAATCGTTTGAAGATAAGTATTTCTGGTCCACTTGAAGGGCCTAGTGCTTGAACTACAACTGCTTCTAGCACTATTTCCATTATATGGTGACGACAGGCCAACCATAGAGCATCTTTTTCTATCTTCTGTTCTAATAAAATGCAAGCACCTGCTCTTAAACCTGTATTGACCGCAGTGGTGTCGAAGCAAAAACATTTGATTTTGTCGCCCAAGTTCCAAGAAACAATAGTGTCATAAACAGCTGAAGCACACGCCTCCCCAGTTCCATGACTGAGTTTTGGGACAGCCAAAAGTTGATCTACACCTTGTCCTGACACTAAAATAGGAAGGCGATCCACTGTTTTGTGTCCTGTTATGTCTTCGATCAGTTTGCCGTCCCAATGAACAGTAAGAGGCGTATTTGGCTGAAATTCTTTTTTTAGGGATTCCGCTACCCTTTTCCTTTGCTTCATACGTTGGCGACGAACTGAAGACGAATTTATATTGTACTTTGATGGATCGGTACCTGCACTTTTTAGCGTAGATGTCAAAACAACAGTTGCTTTTCTGTCACTAAGTTTAGCAAAATCGAGGCTTGCAGATAAGCGTTCATCAAAGATGTTCTTTCTGCCGCGTTTTCTTTTAGGTGGGACTTCTAAATTTGCCATTGAAGGTCCCGCCTTTACTGAAATTTCTGACGTCGAACTTTTACACTCATAATCACTACTGCTGGGCGAAGAAGACAGTATCAATTTTCTCGCAGGGATTCAGAGTAACTTTTTCTCGATGTAAACTACGTTGAAAGCGAGCGTTTTCTCCTCTTTTCTCGCAATTTTTTCGAATATTCTTTGTCCACTCCACCTATAGTGCCAGGGCGTTCTCTTTTCTTTGCGCAATCAAAATAGTTTATCTTCTTCGATGGTAATCTTATTTAGAGCATCAGCGTGAGCTATGTCAAACAGGTATTCCAAATTATCTTGCCACTCCTTTTCTTTATTCCGTAGACCTTCAGAACGTTTAACTTTATTTTCCTTATTTTTTCAACTTTTGCCACTCATTAAACTTGTTTTCTATCTTCTTTATAACATCTTTCTTTAACTTAGTTGAATTCCTGCTCGTTCCCACAATGATATGACGTCACTAGCAGCAGAATTGGCCGAATTGCGATTTGTTTGCTTCTTTACGATTTTATAGTGAAAGAATAAACACAACACTTCTTTGTTGTTGGTAATTTGCTTTGAATTAAGTGGTCAGACGTTTGTCCAACTAACCAAACATTTGTTTTGTTTCTAGTCAACAAAAGTGAACTAGACGTGGACGCCATGATATAACAAAACGCGGTACGGGTCAAAACACAACGGAACGTGCACTCTCTGTCATAGCATATATGTCACTGCCTGCCTAATCCAGTTGTGACTGGAATGTGCGGGAGGGGTAGAGGGGTGGGTACGAGTGTCCTTGTATTGGACAATGCGACAAAGAGTTGCTTTCCTATGTTTTATTATTGTAAACAATGTTTATAACTGATATGCACACAATGAGCTGCAAACTATAATTTTTACGATTTTTTCAAACTTTGACAGTAGGTAGCGACCCCTAAAATTCAATCTAAAAATTAAATAAAAAATGTGAGTTCGTTTTGTAGATGATAGAAGCGAATGACGGGCTGACGCAGTAATTTTCCAAAAATCGAAAAATAAGAAGCACCCTACTTTGGGTACAGAATCCTAAAAAGAAATTCATTATTGGCTTACCAAAGGCTTTTAGAACAATATATTTTTATCTCTTATCATTTATTGCTATTTATCAATCATGCTGAATTAATTGTATATCCATAGTGTGGTCATGATCAAAAAAAATGTGTGTCTGAGACATTTTTACAATCTTTTTATTCTATATTATCTTATAGTATGCAAACCCTTGAGTTTTTATGTAGCCAATTTACACTGCTTATATATTAAAAATTAGCAAACATCAATAGACAAACAAGTCCTTTTAGTTGTATTCAGATTTAAATAATATTTCAATACAAGTCTTTTATCTTTGCAACCTCCCTAGATTTATATGATGTAAGGTTAATTAGAATAGATAACTCTAGATAGATGTATTGATTTTGAATCACACACAAGTGGACTACCGATGCCGACAAAAAGAGATAACGGTCAGACTATAAGCAACGTTAGTCCAAACAACATAATTATCACAATAATTAACACACTTTTTTGTGTATTTTATAGTCATACATTAACCTCTCAGAGAAATGATATGCTTTGTTTGAGCAGATCATTTCTAAGGTCACTTTGATGCATATCTGTCTGTCACAGCATGTTTTTCACCAAATATACACATTTTAAATTTCTAAGATAAAGTGCTCGTTGGAATTCATACTATGTAATTAAAAAATGATGAAGACCACAAATGTCAATTAGATTAAATGTTCCATTTTTAGAATTAGTATTGACTACTAAAAATGGGTTTGTTAATGTATAAAATAAAGTTTCTGCTGGGTTCATCATGACTGATATGCATGTCTTGTTTAGATATTAGATAAGGTAAATAAAAAAGAAAACATAGAAGTCATGTAAGAAGAGTACTGCGCAAAAAAGTACCATGTATCAGTCATAACAGAATGTCCTCACATTATGTCACTAAAATGTACTCTAAATTTATTCATATAATTATAACATTTAATTGAAAGATATAGACATGAAATAGCTGAAACCGGGATATATACTAACAGTATGTCGAGACATTTTATTCTAATATTTTATTCTCGTGATAACATTAGTAGGTTACATTTATCATACAAATGTTTAGATATTTGCATAACAATAATCATAATAATGGTTGTTGTCATAATAAGATTAAATTAGGCTATAACAATGATTTATTATATAATAATTATATTGTACTCATATGAAGTTATGTAAGATTGATTTTAGTTATAATTTTATATGGATTTATATTTTAAAAGCAAATAGTAGTACTATGAATACTTTAAACTAATAATAACTAAGAATATAGAAAAAGTTGCTTACCTAATGAAGGCAATGTTAACCAGAATTGTGACTTCATCAAGTTCCATAAGCCAGGGGGAAGAAGCACAGTTGACTGAGGCCTGTTCAAATACTGCTGCTGAGTACCAGTAGTGTTTTGCTCATAAACAGCAGAATGAGCAGTTTGAGCAAGAATTTTAGCAGCATCCACAAGTAGTGACGCTCTCCATGAACCCGTGTATATAAGTCGCATGGCAGATTGGGCAGCAGTTGAGCAAACCATTGGAAACAAAATGGGATGCCTTTTCAAATTGTAAAATGAAACACCTATAAATTTATAATTATAATTTTTAGTATGCTGCATATTTCTGAATCAGTATGAACTTCAAAATCAAAACTGTCAACAATATAAATAAACAATATAATTTCCTTCATGGAATAAACTGAATGTATGCCTTATTTCATGACATTACGTAAACTTTTGTAATAAATCCATTTTGATTAAAATAATCTATTAATTATATATTGTACCTTGTGGGACTCTGTTGATATAAAATTCCAAGATGCCTTTCCAAAGATCGACCCTGACACCCACAATACTACCCTTACAAAAACCAGGTGACTCGAATGAAGCTTGAGCATCATGATGCACAGTACCACGATATGAGATCCCATATGACTCTGAATCTTCACCCAATATAGATCTGAATGTAAATTCTGAATCTGCTGTATTTACTTTATTTGTACCCAAGCCAATCATCTGCAAAGTGAATTAATTATTAAATAAATTTAAATGCAGTTTTACTTTATTAATATAGTGAGTCATGACAAATTAAATATAGGTCTTATAAAAATTTCGATGAAAAAGAATTATTGACAATCATAATATGGTTGTTACTAAAAATCAAGTTGATTGTTTATTAACATGTTTTAATAATTTTCATACAAGGACTCAGTTTAATTCATATGAATCTGAATCCAATTTCTATAAATCGAAATTTAATGCTCTATTTGTTTTGTGGATGTGTAAGTACATAGGCTGTCTGGAGGGATTTTATAAATTGACAGATATCACAAATTTATTAGCTCAGAACAATTATTAAAGTAATGTCCAAACCATCCAATAAATCAAAAGATGATTTTATATTAAGGATTTATGCTCAAACTACAAGGATTGCAGCCGGCTAATAAAAATATAATGAAGGACCTTCTATTGAGAAATAATTATCCTCGTAAACTTATTATGACAGTGATAACCTACATATTGTGTTTGTTAGTTGTCATGTAGATATTTACTTGCCTATATTTGTTTAAAATGTCATTTTAAAAAAGATGCAAAAGATGTAGCTTTTTCAAATTAATTTTTTAATTATGGTTGCAATTGTGTAAATATTATCATGTTGAAACATGCATAAACATTTATTTATTGATTTGATTTACAATTGGATAAAACTGAGTTATTTGACAAGATTTACTTGACGTTTGTGTATTATTTTTATACTGTTTAATATATCTATTTTTCAGTTGCTTCATAGTCTTGATAAAAAGATAAAATATCACATGTTTCAACAATAGTTTAATTGTCTTATCGTTATGCATGTTTCCATGAGCCTCTATTTAGATTTGGATATATTGAACCTGAATATAATGCCTATTAAACATAATATCAATTGTGTAATTAGTTTTTAATGATCATCAGTACAAATTATTGAACAGTTTCCATAGAGAAACATCTATTAACCACAATATAATAACACTTACAACATCAGTTCCATATGCATCTGTCAACATTTTTATTTCCCAATAATAATGATATCCCTGTTGTAGTGCAGAGTCTCCTTGAACCACTGCCGTTCCTGAACTGTACACTGGATGAAATGTCAGTTGCTTCTTATCTTCACTGATCACCACTGCATTTCTATTGTTTGTTGGCTGAACCCATTTCCATTCTCCCACTGGTTTAATTAAGACAAGAAAAAATTTATAAATGATTTTAAAACACATGGTAATTAAAATAAAAATGAGTTATGTGAATGTGTGATCTAGTGAATAAGTAGTTTGCTTGAGATGGAAGTTATGAAGATTAGGTTCAATTCACAGATGAGCAACGTGTTTATTTTAAATTATTTTAGATCCTTGTCTTCAGGTTTTTCGTTTCGCCGGAGTAGTTTGAAAATTGTTATAAAGTGTAATAACATTTTTACAATTACAAGTGTAACATCATTACATTTTTATTGGCTTCTTCGCTGTGGTTAGAACAAGCTAATCAGATAAGTCGAACCATTTAAAAAACCTGCAAACTTTACCTAGTAATATATAAAATGGATAAGCAAATAATAACTTTGTTTTTATTTTATCTTTTTACTATTTTCTAAATTTGCCCTTTTAATGCCTTTATACTAATCAATAATAAAAAGTGTACTCACCTTCGTTATATTCGCCACAATCGCACATATTTAAATGTTTCCATTTAACGGGTGATCGTGCCTTCCAACACTCACAGTATGGTTTCGCATATAATTCATTGTCTACAAAAGAACTACTACTGCCAAGTAACATATTGTTTATTTGCGTTTGTGAAAGATTCACAATACCTCAACATTAAGCAATTCACAATGCCGCAGTATTAAATACGTTATTTAAATCACACCAATAACAAACTATTATACTGCCGCTTCTAAAGGAGCTAAAACCAAATTGACACTATTGACAGTAGGTAAGCCTTATATAAAATGAAAGCACGTTCGAAAACTATGTATTACAAAAAAAAATGTGTATAAGCGATGATAACAAAACCTGAAAATATTATATATCTAAGGAAGGTATAATTTTTAAGTCATTAATAGTTACAAATAATTAAAGTTTCTACTTCGTTACATATGGAACACTTATTCCAATTATTAATTCATTGAAAATTATGCAAAATTAAAATATGTTACATTTTGAACAGCAAAACGGAAACTTCGGGAACAACCTCGTTCAATCGACTATATTGTGGTGTTTCATAAACGGCAATGCCAATACCAATTTAAGAAAATCCCCTATTCTTTATCGAATTCCCCTAAAAAATTATTTTAAGAAATGAAACAAGATATAACAATTTATAACATTTATTTTTCATCTTTTATATCGGAAACATTTTTCCATATTTTTGTTGCAAGCATTTTAATCGATGGGTTAACTTGGATTAATCTTGGTTAACTTTGAAGTGTCGCCCAATTTTTTATCCCTTTCCATTATTGCCATTAAAGACACTACAGTATTTGTATTTGGCCTACTGAGATTTACTGTTAACTTTTAAGGACACTAAGTTTTCGCTCCACCGATGCGTTCGTAACGATAGTATCAGCAATAAGAACATCGCAACTTTTATGTTTGGGAACGAACATATTTTAAAGTGAAACACTTTACCCAGATAACATTCATCGTCGATGTTATCTCCATCAAATTCAAGCCCATGTCGATCAAAATTCAGCATAGTGTGAACTTGCCATTCGTCATCTAATTTCTGCACATTATGATATAAGGTCAGGGACCATGTAACGGAAAAACAAAAGTAAATCGAACATTGGAAAATGTTGTAGTAAAGTAAAATTTTATAACTGACTGCCATTATTAAATTTACGATTTCATATTTGGCCATCAGATAGTGTAATCGATTTTTTTAAGTACATAAAATGTATATTTTTAGCTAAAGCAAGAGATATATTTCCAATTAAATACCATTATAAACAAAACGACAAAAAGGTGTGAAAACGAAAAATGATATTTTATAAAATTTAACGTCAATGTGATCCATATTAAAATATTATAATTGAAAAAAGTTATGAAATTTATTGCAGTGTCGTCCATTGATCACTTTGGACGCGACTACAATATTTTTTGAAGTTTCATTCACTTTTATTTTATTCATATTAGTGGACGCAGACAATCAACATCTAAAGAAATAACAATTTAGTTCATACAGAAGCTTTCCAACCCGAACTGTTGATATTATTTAACAGTTACATGTCAAAATCAGAGCATTTTTCCCGCATAATGCCAATTCACAATAAATCAAAGTTCAAATTGAGATTCCCCATAATCTGGGAATTGTTCACAGTTTGGCAACACAAACCATATAAATCTTAAAGATAGCACAGAAACTGCACAAATTTTCGAAACTGTAATCTATACACATACTTTGGTTTAGCAACTTTTGTTTAGTATTTCACAAAAAGAGACAAATGTGGTTTGTTTTATACTCCAAATCAGCTTATACACTTGAAACATCAAGTTGCACTCTTGAACTTTATCATTATGCTGCTAAATTACCTTTTAGTAACTCATAATTTATTTTGTTGTTATATTTAATTTAGCCGTGTTGAAAATACAACAATCAAGAGTATTTTCTGCATAGAGACAATTTTTGATTCAAATAATTTCTTGTGTTTTCCATGGTGCTTACGATGTATCACATCCCCAAGAATATCAAGTTGTCATGTTTCGTGTCAGGTGCAAATTTAATTAAGAATGGATGCAAAACGTTATCGAATACATAAGTTTTGAAAATAGTTTTTTTTTTTTTTTAAGAATACCATATTAACTTCTTGTATCATGAAGAAGACGCTGTTGTCAGAATAATGATTACTATTAACATTATATTTGTATCTGGACAGTTATTCATAACAAAAAACAAACAGTGAATTCTGGTATTTCTTACAAAAATATAATTTACTATCGATAGACAATTATCAAAGCATATAAATAACTTTTTTTTGTAATAGCCGTTTTCTTCATCCGCTACGCTGTGCGTAAATTGTACTTTAGTAATTATTGTTTCTAATCTTGCAACGAATAGTATATTTGGCAGTATACCGAATATTCGGCGAGCCCCCTGACCGCGAATTCAATCTCAAACATGTAGCATCAAGCATTTTGAGGGACAACACACAGCAAATAATATAGCAATGAGTTTACAAGGAATTGCAAATTTGTGGGACATCTGCAAAAAAAAATTCATGTTGTTATTCATGATAATGAACGAAACATAGTAAAAGCTGTTAGTGATGCAGAGTTGGCCTCAGCGTGTTGTTTCATTCATACTATTCAATTTATTGTCAATGATTGTCTAAAGATTCAGTTGGATGTGACTCAAATGATAGGTACAGGTAGAAGAATTGTAACTCATTTTAATCATTCTGGTACGGCATAAGAAAAACTGCATTCTATCCAAAAAGATTTGGATCTCCCTCAACATGAATTAGTCCAAGACGTTAGCACGCATTGGAACTTCACATATTATTAGCTCGAAAGGCTAATGCAACAAAAAACGAGCCATTTCTGTCTATCTCACGGATTGAGATATTGCGAATTTGATTTCTGCATAATGGGAGCTTTTGGAGCATCTTTGAAAATTATTGCAATCATTTGAAGAGATAACAAAATTTATAAGTTCCGGATACGCTTGCATTTATGAAATTATTTCATATGTTGCTACCTTAATGCGATATTACAATAGAATGAGCACATCAAAAGAGTTAACACCCAAATTAAGCCAGGCAATACTCGTCATACAACAAGGATTTTAAGAATGATTTGAAGACATTACAACGAGTAAAAATTATTTGGTGGCTACCTTTCTCGATCCACGATTTAAAATTAATGTTTTCACCAATCAACTGTAAAAAGAAAAAGCGAAACAATATGTATTAATCGATACCATAAAAATGAGCTGTTAAGAAACAAGTGACGATAGAGCGAGTTTGTCCCCTACTTTGATCAAGAGGGTGAGAACTGAAGAGCAAAGTCTAAATCAGACTATTCATTCAACTTTTATGGATTGCTTCGAAGAGCTGATAGCAGAAAAAAGCATATCAGCAGAAAAAATGCAGTTTCAACAGAAATGGATCTTTTCTTAAGTACTAGTAATATATCATGTCATGACAGGATTGTCATGACGTGATATATTACTAGTACTTAGTTGAAGCTGGTATGGTCTACGAGAAAAAAAGGAGTAAACTATTTCCTAAAAATGCAGAATAATTAGTTTTTCTGTACCTTAACCTTCCCCTTTTAAATTTTAAATTTTAACAATTTTAACAATTGTCATTGTAGAAGGACTTAATAATTTAAAATTCATAATGGAACTGTTTAAAGATTTTTCTTTGTAATAGATATTTTAAAAATTAATTTAATTACTTATTATATAATTTCTTTATATAATAGCGTTATTTTAATACCCTCCAAAAATATACCCAAAATGAGATAATAAAAACATTTTCCAGACATATTTCATTTAATTAAATAAAATAGAGCATTTTCAAAAAAAATTTTTTGCAACGTCTTACAGGAACAAACCAGCATGTGAACCATCAGTAAGCAAGGTCACCACAGCACATGGACACTCGAAGCCCAGAGGTGTCACCATTTCGTTAATACCGAATTGCGTAGGAATAAGATCTCTGTTAGAAAGAGGAGTGGGGCTATGAAAAGGGGAGTGGATCGCGAGAACTCTCACTCACTGGACAAAAAGCAACAGCGAAATCTGTTAGGTGTTTCACATGTGTATTCTGGGAGAGTATGGTATTTCTTAGGTTGAACTGGCTCCATTTTCATGCTGCATCCAAATTAACCACAACATTATTCTGCTACATCTGAAATTACACTTGATTCATCTTTACACATTTCCATATTTATTAAATACAGATATTAAATTCTGTGATGTATTATGGTAATCTTTAGGTTCATAAATGTGTAAAAAGTCTGACAATTAGCAGTATCATGATTTAAAGTGAGTGTTAATAAAACTACTTGTTTAAAAAAGCAAACATTATATATGATTGATGTGATGATTGATTAGATACAAGTGTATTTTTATAAAATTTCAGTTTTTTCTTTTATAAAACAGATATAGTATTTATTATAACCACAAAATCTCTTTACATTTCTGGTAATAAATAAATTGTCAGAAGCGTCCGTTACGCTAATTTATATTAAGAACTAAGTGCAAAAATTGTCGATAATCATTTTGGTAATCATTATTCATAGCACATAATTAGTTTTTTTTTTTTATAAACATGAAAAAGGGTTTTCTTTTAGTAACTCATAGTGTTAAGGTGTATATCCTTTGTCAGGGGTGTGCTTGTCATGTCAACTATATTTCTATCGTTTTTTGTTTCATCACAAATGTCATAAGAAAAACAAGTTCAAGTCATAAAAAAAGTGTTTTGTTATTTTATGTTCCCTCTATGCTATCTTTACTCTGAGGTATACATTTTCACTGCTTGTAAAGTTGCCGGCAGAAATAAGAATAAAAACCAATGTTGGTAAACGTAATTAATAATCGTCAATCTGTTAAATTTTCTCTTTTTATTGTTTTTACGTACATATGTTAACTCTCATTAATTATCGCTGTTATCTATATTATAACAGCGGTTAAATCGAATGAAACGAAGTGTAATTAGGGTGTATAAAATTTATCGTAACATGATGCAATATAACATACCGCCGCTACCCTCTGTTATTTATATCGTCAACGTTAACACGAATACTACAAATATTCGTTGGCACAGACAACATGAATCTTATTTTCTGTACTGTATTTCAAAAAATACTGCTTATATTTGTCATTTAAAGTAAAATTATTAATTATAATTTTCTATATTCGTATATGAATACAACTTTTATAATTTATAATGTCTTCAACAAAATGTATTTTAATTTTATTAATGAATTAAAGTCTAATGGTGTTATTACTATATATTCTTAACTTCTTATTGTTCATGGTGTACAGGCTTAGAAAGATTTTTCCTTACACTATGGACAAAATTTTCATAAACATCTCAAATGTTTTTTCTTCAAATTCATTAAAATTTTCTCAGTTAAATAATATTAGTGGTCGTTTTTTGCTAAGCTTTAGAAACGCTTCCTATTTTATTTTACTTTTTTTTTACAAATGAGTTGATGTCAAATTTAGCAAACTTAGCGTAAAACTTTAGATTACATTTTTAACCAAGTTCAAAATTAAAAAGGAGGAGGTCTCAATTCAACGGTATATTTTTTTGTGTTTGTTACTTCAGAACTTTTGACTGAGTACTCCGATTTTCATAATTCTTTTTTTATTTGAAATCTGGTGCTTCTCGTGTGGTCCCATTTTGATTTGGTTCGGTTTTGACAATGACATCTATGAGAAAATCATATAAGTCTTAAATTTGCATTAAGTATGTACGCGACAAATGGACGAATAACTCAATATCACGCCGACCGATGTCGATGATGCTTTTTTTTTTTTTTATTAGAAAGGGTGTACATCAAGGGTAGTTTGATGAGAGTTTGGTTAGGTTCTGATTATGGGATCCATGACAAAGTAACGGAACTCTTCAATTCTTAGGAGCAAATCAACAATACTGGCCTAATCTTTTATAGGTTATCCGGATATTTGAGTCACCTACTGTAATTGTCATCCGTCAAGCAATTGTCGTAATCGAATATAATGATCAATGGAACTCCTTAACGGCTTACAGTTAGAATGCGATCTTTCAGGCAATTTACTTAGTGTACTTCAGATTCACTAAAAATCAAAAAATAAAAAAAAATTTTAACAAAAAAAAAACCGACTTGAAATAAAACTATTCCAAAACAAATTAACATGCATTAAAAAGTAAAAAACTAATTGCGTATTCTTTTACAACTTAATAATACACTTACTTTTTCTACTCATCAATATGTAGGTACAACATGTAGGTATATGTTTACCACTCAAAAAGATATATAAGTATCTACTCACTTCAAATTTAATTCCACACACACCTATGAATAACAAACAATGACCAAAATATTTTTTAGAGTTTTCCTAAGTAAAATGAAATGAAAAATATTATATTACTTAAAAGCCAATCAAATTATTACTATAATATAGTGACAACTATTGTTATTTTTTGGAGTCGGTGTGTATTGCTAGATATATTGAAGTGTTTCCTTGGCTGTCACCGACACCTATCTATCTTCTTGCGTGGTAAACATGTAAATCGTACCTACATATTGATGAGTAGAAAAAGTAAGTAGATTATTAAGTTGTAGTAGAACACGCAATTATTTTTTTACTTTTTAGTGCGTATTAATTTGTTTTTCTATAGATTTTTTTTCAAGTCGGTTTTTTTTTGTTAAAAATTTGTTTATTCGATTATGCACATACTTAGTCAAATAATAATGGTAAGTTTTTCTTAAATTTAACATTATTTTAACAGTTTACCGTAAAACTTGAGATTATTCAAAAAATTGGCCAAGAGCATGTTGGGCCATATTCACTGTAAGGTTCCGAAGCCTTTTACTACAAAGAATAGCACTACATGTAAAAAAATTACGTTGTTACACTCTTTTTCATGTTTTCTGCACAGAACAGGTACAAGCACTTTAGTCATCTGCGACTAAAGAAACAAGTAGGTATGTCGACTATACTATTAAACTAGTGGCATTTACACCTTTTGATGAGAAGCGCAGGTTTTCGACAATACTGCACAAGCGGTATTTCTGATGATTTTCAAAATAATTTTCGTTGAAAGTATTTATTAAGCGTTTTCTTTGTAATTTTTTTTTTCATATTTTGGAATGTACGGCTTAAGACATAGAGAGGGGACGACACAATTTCAGCTAAATTTGGAGCAATTATTTATGTAATCAGAAAAATTGCTTAGAAACCTTAAAATGTTTTTAAAAAAGCTGTCAAACTATGTGACACACGTTGCGGCTTATACAAGACACCTATACTGTTAATTTCATCAAAATATAATACATCTTGTAGTTTTGGAGTAAAATGCCTGTGATATAAGAACGGACGGATGGATATAAAGAAACTATAAGGGTTCCATTTTTATAAAGAATATAAGAAACTATAAAGGATCCTAATAAAAGCTCCCAACAAAACATAAAGAAAAACACCGGCCAAGGGCATTTCGAACCATGCTCAAAGTAGGGTTCTGTATCCGTTATTATAAAGAAATGTATTACAGATGAAAAAAAACAATCTTTTTACATCTTTTTTCATGTTTCCTGGACAAAGAAGGTATAAATACCTATTAGTCGATATATATTAAGTGCGTTAAAACACTATAACACACTCTAATCTCATAATTTAAAAATATGATGTGAAAAAGTACTTCAGTAAAAGAACAACATTCATGACACTTCTGTCCTCAAGTTGAAAAGGACAGATTTTGGACAATAACTCAAAAACTAAATATCCAGTCATGTTCAAAATAATCTTTGTTGAAAGGATTTATTAAGCAATACCCTTCGTGATTTTTTTTTCATATTTTTTAGACATGCTGTTTGAAAAATAAGGCAGGGACTCATACAGTATTTATTTTCCTTTCGGAACGATTGTTTCTGAAAATATTCACTCGATAAAAAAATACTTATAAACCTTAAAATGCTTTTAAAAGAACTGTCGATATACATGTACTGCGCGTATATGTATGAACAGATCTTTAATAATAGGGTCCCGTTTTGGGTGCGGAACTTTTAAAAATATTGACATCTATAAATATAATATATTCACATTAAATGTATAGTAACACTATAAAATTAATTTGAAGACATGTGTTTCTACGGTTTATTTGTTTCAAAGGTTTTTCTGTATATACAGATCTAATATTTGTCTGCCATTACAAGTAATTACCAATTCAAATGACATCGTTGGAAAACATCACTATCTACTTACTGCTATTGGCTGTTTGATGATAATTTTACGCCCCGCCTCTGCGCGCGCTGTCAATTGTGGTGGAAGTATTAGTAACGTTTAGTTCGATTCGTTGAAATATATTAATGTATATAAGTGGTAATTTACAAGTTTTAATAATATTTTGATATTAAATGTGTCAAGTAAAACAATTAAACACTTAATATGATACAGCTATAACGTTTACGGGTAAATTAAGGTCATCTTATGAAAATAACATCACTGACAATAAGAATTTCATCAAATTTTTTTTTTCTTAATTTGTACTTCTGTCTTCAGAATTCTTAATGGTCTTCCTTAACATGTCGTGTCTGATGGAGCTGTAGAAATTTATGCGTCTATAAGGTGCAGTTAATTGTCTGTTTACAATTTTCGACTATATAAACAGCTCCAATGCATTTCTGGATCGACAAGCGTAGCCAGTGCGCCTATGCAAGCCGTCATCGTTTACCGTCTTCGCTTTCAGCAGGTAATTTGAGACTGCTCCTAGGTGTTTATCTAGGCAGTAATATGTATCAGACGCGTAAGTACCTAGCGCGCGATAGTTGTGGCTCTCTAACTGCAAAAGGATTCGGACAATAAAAAAAATGGTTTCTCTCTGGGTTGAATATATTTTGAAATGAAGGAAAAATAATATTCAGGTATTTGTAGTGTAGAATTGAAAGAAAAAAAATTACTATTCTTAAAATGTTTACATAATCTCTTTGTGAGATAAAATAAGTTTGTTTATTTATTTTTTGTTTAAGTTTGTTCATTTTATACACGAAATCCCTTCAGGCCTATTTTTGTTCAGATTTAAAACTGAAATCTCACATCAATGTTCAAACATATCTACACAATTGTAACATATACTATAAATTAATTGTTATCCTATTGAGAAGTTTATTATAAACCACATTCAGTAGCTCATAAAAGAAGTATTAATTATTGACATTTTGGACCTGGGAATCTGGGGCCCATGTTTTCTTCTTTCATTTATGCAGTGATGTGTACCCATCTTAAAGAAAACATGAAAGATTTTACATACATTACAATATATTCTAACAATAGATAGCAAGAATGTTGCATTCCTATAAAGTTAATTAAAAATGCTTCTTGAAGCTCAAATTCAAATTTGGTACACATAGGCAGCTAGACCAATATATTTGTTTTATCCATATTTGCCATTATACTATTATGTATATGCTAGATAATTTGTCACATTTGAATAAGAAATTTTCATAACCACATTTATATATATTCAGTTTCTGTAAATAATGAAATAAAGGATAAGTCACAATATTTTAGGTAGTGGCAAAAGTAGTTTGCAAAGGGACACCATTTATCTATTCACCTAATGCTTTTATACATTTTTATGGATTAAAACAATAAGATATCTTAATTTTGCAGTATTATTTGCAGTAAATGCTTTTTTATGCAGAAAAATTTTAAAATAAATTTAATTGTGGTGGTTAGGAGTGGGGCGGCCACGAGGGCGTGTAGGCGTAGGCGCCCGCAAAGGTATGGCGGCACCAGTGCATCGATTCACTGCCGTTGAATGCCGTCCACACCGTCCTCTCAGGCATTACTCGTTAGTATTAAAAATTGTGTTTGTCTATTTGTACAAATTAAAGTGGATATTTAGTAAAATTTATGTGATATACACATCTATTTTTTTAGATAATAATATATTGTATAACAATTTAAAATTATTTCAATAAATATATACAATAATTTTATAAATTGGTCCAATAGTTTAGGGGCCAGAGTAGAAAAAGGTATGCTACAGTGGTTTGGCCATCTAAAAAAGATCAATGAGAGTAGACTGACAAAACAAATATATAGAGTGAATGTATGTGATGCAAAGGTCACCAAGGGTCGCTCAAAAAAATCTTATGCAGATCATATTTGTGACATATTCAAAAAGGGCCAAATTTTAATCATCCGAAAGTGAGCAGCTTGTGTGAAAAGATTGATGGATGTCAGTGAAGCAAGAGAGATATGCAAAGATCGTACCATGTGGAAATCTATAGTCTCTGCCTACCCTCCTGGGAAATGTGGTTAGTTTATATTATTATTGTACCAATAATCATATACACATAAATTTATTTACATTTTGTGGTAAAGTAATTTTTCATAGTTTCAGTGATGATCAGTGATCAGTATAATGAAGAAGTAATTGTTGAATAAAAAAATTTAAATTGCTTACAATTAAATAGCTATTCCTGTGATTTACAAAACAAAAACTAGTTGTTTTATAAATATTTGGCAAATTATTCTTTAGAATGTAAAAATTTTTTAAACTATCAATTGTATCTAGTTGATGCAGAGGACCTTTTATGTAGAAAATTTAATTTCCTACAAGTTTGTCCTTTACATTTTTTCTCTAGGTTTCATTGTTTTTGAGATAATGATAGAAATACAAGAATTTTATAAAAAAAATTAAGTTTAGTAACCTACCTCGCTAGTGTGAGTTATGGTTATGCCCCAATGGACTTTTGTAGAGCATTTAATTCTGAGAAAATCCCGACTGAGCAAGGTGATTCCATGAAACACTGCTTAGCTATATAAATTAAAATTGAAAAAAGTACTTAGAATTAAACTTATAAGCTCCACCTTTAACAGAATTTTTTTTTCAGCATATAGAATGATATTTTGCTGCGGGAGCAAAAAAAAAAAAAATCATTGTTCAAAATGAAAAAATGGGATTTAGGGTCTCACTTATAATTTAAGAAAACAAGTGTTTAAATTCCCATATCAATTTGTGGACAGAGGGCCACCGGTGGGTGCAGTCCATCCTCCACGCCGACAGCCAGAAGAGCCAAGCTTATATGTGGAAATACCACCGGAACCTCCACAGCCGACTATCGCTAGTTTGGCTGCAGCTCGCAGTGTGACCCCTGACACGCTGTTGCGGACTGCAGCTCTAGGCCTCCATCACACACCTATGATAGCATCGCACCTAAAATTCGGAATCCTAGTGTCATTTGGTCTAGCAACGATTTTCCTTGCTGGTGCTAAATATTACTTTGACAGAAAGGTAAGTTATAAAATAAATATGGTGTTCAACTACATAAAACCACTATTGGTCAATATGGGTTTAAAGGGTAATATTGCACTGATTTGTTTCCAAGTGTGGTTCTAATTTGTTTTTGCATTTACAGGCTTTAATTAAGTTTCATCGAGAGTAAGCATTTTCTTTAGAAAACTGCAAATTTATAGACCTTTTACAAACATACAAATGACTTTTTATAATGACATCTTTTACTGAAGTGATATACATTTGTTGGTTACTACATAGATTTTATAATAATTTTAATAATTTTGTTGATTAAATTTTAATGATTTTGGAATTGAAAACAAGCGCGAGGCGTGTTCATCAGGTGGTGCGCGACAACTCAACGGGCGGCGAGGCTTCTGCGGTGTGCGCGGTGGTGGCGGCGCTGGCCGGCATGGGCTGCGCGCTGTCGCTGTGCCGCGCGCGGCCAAACGCGCCGCCCCTGCCCCCGCCTGAGCGTGTCTCCTCGACGGCGCGCCGTCACCGAGCACAGGTAGCTGCTCTGTGTAATTTTGTCTGATTTAATTAAGAAGATCAAAATGAATAATTTATCAGTACTGTATCTCAAATTATATATAAACTCACAACATTGTATCCTATACAAGGTGGCCAGAAATGGCATACTTTATGTACATTTTTGTTTCGCATTTATTCTAATTGAATGTGATGTTGATCTGTCACATAAGTTATCTGGTTATAAGTTTCACACCCTGTCAAAAATAGTTTTTATTTAATCTCGAATTGTGGATTTTCTGATGTCATTTTATTCATGATATGTGAGTGTTGTTTTTAATTTATGTAAGGTAATCAAGTCTTAGAAATCTTATAGAACATGCTTGGAATAAAATCTATAAGTTGATTGAGAGTCAAATTTATAGTCCAAGATCCATGGTCCATTTTTGCACTTGATAGTCATCAAGGTAATTTTCCGTGAATAGCTTTATTTTAATTAGACACCCAACAATTCTTTGTGCAAAAATTCTCGATTGTGGTAGCTAACAGGGGTAGCAATGATAAAATATGTCGATCTGATGATTCTCAAAAATGTATTACTAATGGGGGTTAAATCTCAAGATAATTATCTAAATTATTCGAAAAAATATTTGTCCTACAAAACCTATGGTTTGATCAGATTCCCCTCCTTCCAACATGTGTCGATAACGAGATCATTATAAATGATTACTACAAATTGTGGTGTCCCACAATTTTTCTATTGTTTTTCTGTCCATCAAAGTGAGTGGAACTAACTTAGAAATTCGATACATTTTGAAGTTTTGTTATAAAAAAGGGAAAGATGTGACACAAGCCATGAAAAAAATTGTGACGTTTATTGACTTAATGCAGTGTTGATAAGAGTAGGACAAAACTGGTTCAAGTGTCTTATTCCAGTAATTTTGATGTCAAAGATGAATCTTGATTTGGTTGATCCGGAATTGATCAACAGAAAGGGTGTGGTATTTCACCATGATTATGCTAGACTTGATAACGTCTTTAGCCACTCAGCAAATATTGAGAGTTTGGTTGGGAAGCGTTAATGCCTCCACCATACAGCCCTGACCTTACACTCTCAGATTTTCAACTGTTTCAGTCTCTTCACAATTCCTTAGGTAGTGTTAGGTTAACATCCAAAAAGGATTGTAAAATCTACTTGTTGCAGTTGTTTGATTAAAAGTCCCAAAATTTCTACAGCAATGGGATTATATCACTACCTACAAAATAGCAATAAGTTGTGGAACAAAATGGCATATATAAATTATAATTAAATTCAAATAAAATTATATGAAAAACTATCTTGAATTTGTACATGAAATACAAAAAACAACTTTTTGCCTGACTTTGTATGTTAATAGGAAACTATAGATGAAGTATCATCGTCGGGATCGCTGTTGCAACCGACAGAGAGGTCGCCGGTGATCGCGCGGCCAGCGCAGGCGGGCGACGTGACCGAGGCTAGCGGTGTCGCCGAGGAGGCCCCGCCGCCCTATCATATCGCGGTGCTGTTGGAGGCTAGCCCGCCGCCGCCTGCATACAGCGCGCTCAGCTAGCTGCGCCCGCCCGCGGCCGGGGCGGCCCGCCCGCGCTCGCGTCCGCGTTCCCCACCACATCCCCCACCGATTCATGCGCACGAGTTCATCATATAATGATGCTCATTTGTCCTTCATGTCTAGAAGGTGAATGTGCATATTCTCAGATAATTTTTTGTTTTGATAATTTTTAAAGTGGCTAGTGCGTACTTGCCATTTATGTTATAAATCTTAAATAATTATGTAGATATAATAAATTGATATTATTTTAAAACATATTACTAGTCAAGTTCAGTTCAGTCTCTATACAAAACACATGTCATTATTTAGTCAGTCATATATTCCCATAAAATTTATACCTTTACTTAGTCCAAATTTGAAATTAAATTTAGCATTGCAGTCATATTAATGTTAGTGTTATTGAAAATATACCATTTTAGATAAATGTAATTTAGCAGTTGTTAAATGTGTGCATATAACTTTATATAATTTTATCCATATTATATATACTTAAGTGGGTCGTAATTCTGTGAGAGGTTTGTCGATCGACGACGTCCGCGCCACCCCGCGGTATGCAAACGTTCGTAGTGTCCATTTAAGAATAAAATTAGATATTATATAACATACAAAAACCCCATTATTTTATGTGTATGTTCTTGGAAATAGGGAATTGGGAATTGGTAATTGCTATCTTATTACCAACATAAATGATGCTTGTGAACAATATTTATGGTGATTGAATGATAAATTATCTAAATACGAAAATGACAATATGTGTAAGAAAAGTCAGTTAGTAACTTGTGTATGAAAGGAAAACCATTAGGTATGATTACCAACATGTATGAATAGGCACATTCCACACAGAAACTTCTGTAAAATTATGCCTCCACGTGCAATTAATTCAGATATGTGCTGGTTGCACTTGAATCAAATGTAATTGTCATTTAAAAAACAACCTAAATGTGACTGATCGGTGCAAAGAAAATTCTGTATCACCATTTTTTGCTATGTTAATACCAAAATAATTTTTATTTTTCCATTCGATTTGGCTATTATAACTTAAGCCCTACTCGCACTTGTCGGTTTTATGAGGATATGTTCTATAAATATACCAAGTTTGACACTTGTATGCATTTATTGTTTTCTTATACAGGGAATGTGTTTTTTTTTACATTCGTGATAACACATTCTGTGAAAAGTTTCAATCTCTCATCTATTATGGTTTAAGAAATATAAGATTTTTCAAAACTAGGGTGGAAATATGTATGTATAGATGTTGTAAGTTTATGTAGGTCATATTGAGAATTGCACTTTTTTGGTGTGAAATCCTCAAATAGATCTAAGTCATAGAATGAGACCTGATTTCTTTATTTTCAAATCGGCAGTCCAAAGGATCTTATCATTCATCTTTGACTTATTGACCATTCCTCTCGTGGCTTACATTATTTAAGACTAATGTGGGTTTGAAGAATGTTTTCATAGTGTTTGGAAGAGCCTATCCATACTTATGCATACTTCTTTTTATGGAGATTATTTTATCAGTTAACTCTTTAATGAGTCTCATCAAGTTCATTAGTTGGCAAGTTATATATACAGAAATGTTTCAATTAATTTTGTTTCATACAATTTCAGTTACATATTTTTTAATTTTAAATTATATTTAAAATAATGCAAATTTATATATATTCAATATATAATAATATGAAATAAGAAATATTGCTGATTTGTTATGTAAATTTATTAAAGATAATATTAGTTCTTTCGGTTTTTTTATAAGATTATTTTATAAGTATCTTAATCCAATTAGAATTCTTAATGCAAAGAAAAAATATAAGTTCAGATATGTAGTATTTATGAATAGTTATAATATAATAAATAATTTTATATAAAACTATTATGAACTTCACAGATTTCATTATCACAGAAAAAAAACCTACTTTATTTAATTAATTTTCTGTTACTTATGTATACCAGTTGGAATTTGTAAATACTTATTTGGAATTATTCTAAAGATGGTAAACATGATTATTAAAATTTCAATGAAACTATACTATTTATATATATTTTACAAAATGTTAATGATCTTTAATAAACCATACTTAAATGTTTATTAAAATGTATCAGTAAAAATATGGGTAGCATTCGTCTCAATAATTTATTTTATGACAACATTGTCTATTTATAAATATATAGATGACAAAAATTCTTTAAGCGCCTTCAATGCTCATATTTTTTTCCATAAGCCAGCTAATATTATAGCAGCGAGGGCGTCGCTTGCAGCTAACGTCATCATGTCTTCATGCTATGCAATGCGCTACGCATTAAAATTTCGCAGTTATTGTTTTTATACAAAAAATGGAATGATATGGTATATTATGGGTGCATTATCATTTTTATTTTCCCATTGAAAATGAAAAATCTTACCAAAGTTGTAATTTTATGGCCTATAAGGGTACAGCTAGTTGTGCGCATAACCAATGTATTGATTGATAAATATAATAAGGTAAAGCAGTGGTTGTTAGTTGTATGTGTTAATACCAAATGTAATGATGTAATTAGTACTCAATATTTTAAAATATGTGATTTTTATTATCTGAAGTGCTTGTTTTGTTTTACAAGGTTTATTAAAACAAAAAACATGATATAAGAAAATACTTATTTTGAGTTTGTTGTGCTTACTTACATTCAAGTATGTACTACTTAAATGTCTAATACTTTATAATTGATGTGAACTTATCATACAATCATAGTTGTACTAATAACAATGTAGGTGTGCTTGCGAGTGTGTAACTTGACTGGAACTTATGAAAATTTTCAAAAATGAATTGCTGTTTTTTTGTGCTTACTTTGTTTATGAAAGTGTAAGTATATATTTTACTGCATAATCATTGTATAATAAACTGGGGTTAACTGTGCATGTTTTGCTCTGCACACAACACAATACAGAACAGCATATGTCTACATATGCTGTTTCTTTACATTTGTTTTAAAAAATGTTCCATAGGCGCTGAGGTCCAATAAATATCTATTTAAAATTTTTGACACATTTAGAATATAGAGGAGAATAAACATATAATCCGAGTGAGAACCTATGTTAATCAAATATCTTAAAATTTTTCTTATATACAAAAACGAAAAATCTAAAATCTCAATTTATTACAGGATATTTTTCAAAGAATATATATCAAAATATACATCAATATATATTGAATATCAAGACAATAAAGAGTGACATAAAGCAATGTCATCACAAGTGTGACTGGTTAATACCAATTTTATATACCATTGAGAATCGAAACCCAAAATCTCCAGTCTATAATCGGCCGCCACTGCACCATATTTGGGTACTTATATGGAGATAGACCCAACAAATCCTTGAAAAGTTGCATGGAAAACTGAGGTGCACCTTGCTGTAACATATTCTGTGTTTATTACTAATCTATCAATATGGATAGTTTAATGATTTTAGTAATACCGCATTAATTTGAATCAGTTTTTTTTAAATTGATTGCTACATGATTATTAAAAAAAAAAGAATAATCATTAGAAACTAGCATGTACCTTCCTGTGTATAATTTGTCCGAGTGATGTTTCCTTTTGTGAAAAGTAATGTTGCCGATCATTTAATTTGTTCAATCCGTAAAATCTAACTGGAATATTTGAGTACAATACCATGTAAATTTGGTATGCTCTCGTAAAGTCCAGTCATACTGAATAGTGTAATAAATTGATGTGATCCCAAAATCGAAAATGGGTTGTATTTCTATTAACATGAAGTTGTCACTTTTTATCAGTTTAGTATAAAAATTTGTAGAGTTCAGTCACCCTTGTAGACTTTTTTCTCATATAATGTTTAGAGCAAAACACGCTCAAGAGACGCCCATGTTTATGTTTCTGTATTGTTTGTGAATAACGGACTTTTCCGATTGGTCGATGTTTTAGGGGGCCAGTGAATGAAAAAACTCTTTTCTAGAATGCTCGAATTAAATGTGGTCCATGTGAATACTGTGATTTTATTTCGTATTTCAACAGAACTCCCATACCTAGAAAGCCTCCCAAACGTACCTTAACTGAAACAAATTTATGCATATATAATTAAATTATACGATATGCCACCGAACTTTATGAAGTTTTATGATATTTAAGAAATATCTTCATGCTATTCATGCCAATGATGGTAGGGCAAGGCATATGTACAACAACATGCAATTTAGATTGTATCGTATTAAAAATAAGAAAACTCGAGCTGCTAGAATAAAGTGTCAGTGGAAGTGTACATCGGGCATTCACATGTGTAACTTTTATTGTATTTTTATCTACTTTCTAGAGTTTATTGTTGTGATTATACCCTGTAATACATCTGCGCTTCTTGTACTGTTCTATCTATTCTTTCCATGTTGCCCTTTGGGTTTGTATTAATTTTATTTTTATAACCTATTGTTTATTTTTTGTGAAAGAAGCTACGAGTCCAAGATGGACGGCTCGCCCGATGATACGGGCCAACCTCCGACAAATGTTTTACTTTCCTTATTAACCCCTCCTTTTCGACCTTGTTTGTCACTGTTTCTGATGCTACAGCTATATCCTGCTCGGGGGATGAAATAAATGAAAAGGTTATCGAAAAAATGTGCTCGTAAAGAAAGGCATCGTACAAACTCCAAATTAAATATAACAGTCAGCTCCTTCGTTAAACGATGTTCCATCTCTCCACCATAGGTCCTACTCAACCCTCCCTTACTACTCCTGACTCAACTAGCCTCTCAACCCCTCCAGACGCCCTACACTTTTGTGTAGGGCGTCAGGATAGGCGAGTCCTGCACTGTGAGGGAGGATGAAGTGTCCTGTCTTCACTGGGCCGACATACCGCTACTAGCAAACTGCCCACAACTGGAGAGACAGAAACGTATCAAGATTTCTTTGGCTAAAGAGTCTATTTTCTATTCTGAGGCTTCAAAAAACATCCGTCTATTGGTAAATCATATGCAAACGCTGCTACCTCCTCCTTTTCTAACCCTAGTGCTCAGAAGTCGCAGTTTCCTTATTCTTCATCCTCTAATTGAAAAACCATCTTATAGCCTCGTCAGTCAGCGCTTAGACCTAACAAAGGATACGATAAAGTTTCCCATAAGGAGATTATCTTCAATAGATTTTCTTGTAGTCCCAATGTCTGCGCTCTTTCAACCTCAAGCACTGTTTAGAGTAACTCAACAAAGCCCAATAATTGATCTTTTGTCTTCTTTATTGAAACTTCTCTCGGCCTCTAACACCTTACCGTCCAACGTTGCGATTTATTACTTTCTAATTTCTTTTCTGAAAATGGCTCGTCCAGCAGTAGCTGTTGAGGGAACAGCCAGAGTGTAAGGAGGGATAAATCCGACCTTATCTTACTACTACAAAAATACTCCCCAACCTTTGCTGCCATGTTTAAGACATGGTTGAGGCCGGGCAGTCACTTTAGTACCTGGTTTCGTCTGCCTTAGAGACGACAGATCTGATGGATACGGCTCATCAGAAATCATACTCCCTTTTCCCCGGTTGGTATTCCTGCCCGTGGCGATGGCCTCCAGGCAATTACCGTAAAGGTTGAATGCATTTGTAAAGTATAGACACCTAGTGTAAAACTTGTATACCATTTAAATGTCATTCAAAATGTAGTTTTCATACGTCAGATTAACCGCTTACTTATTTTCTCCAAAATCATAACTAAGACAATAACTACAACGTCACATAATGGTGTCAGAATTTAGGAAAAACGTATTAAATAAAAGAAAATACGTGAGAAAGTGATAAAATGGCTACGAACGACGTAGTATCTGGTATAAAACCGCCAGCTAACCTATCAATTGACTCGGACAAATCAACGTGCTGGAAAAAATGGTTACAACAGTTTGAGTGGTAAGCAATCGCTGTTCAACTAGATAAAAAGCCAGCCGAAGTCCAGGCAGTAACATTTATGGCAGTGATAGGCTCAGAAGCGATCCAAATATACAACGGTTTTAACCTTAGCGACGCAGACAAAAATAACTTGCAAATCATTAAAGACAAGTTAAAGAGTACTTCTCACTAAAAACAAATATATCGTTTGAAAGATATATATTTTTCAAAATTGTACAAAATGAAGATGAACAATTTAAAGAATTAATAACCAGAATAAAAACTCAGGCAAGCAAATGCGAATTTGACAATTTACTCTACGGAATGTTAAAAGACAAGATAGTGTTTAGAATCCGATCGAATCAAGTAAGAGAGAAATTGTTAACAGAAGATAAACTAGACTTGACCAAAATTATAACAATCTGTAAAACTAGTGAACAAGCTTCCAAACAACTAGACGAGTTGGAAAGTAAAAATAAAGCAGATAAAGTATTAGCAGCGAGAAATAAAGGTGTCAAAAATAAATATTTTAACTGCAACAGATGTGGTACATACCATAAACGCCGAGAATGTTCAGCATTTAACAAGCCGTGTTATAAGTGCAATAGAAATGGTCTTTTGCCAATATGTGCCGCACTAAGAAGTAACATCCCAAACAGAAAAATAGAGTAAATACAGTAGAAGAAAACTCAAATAGTTCTGAAGATGAGGAATACATATCAACTATAAGTACCAGAGAAAAGAAAGACTGGACAGAAAAAATACAAGTTGGTAATGTGAAATTCATTGCCAAACTAGATACGGGAGCACAATGCAACATGTTACCGAAACAATTAACAAAACGAAGGCAAGTCTGAAACCAATCCGAAAAAAAATAAGTTACACAGAAGACAAAATGACAGTTCTAGGCCTACTGTTTTAAATAAAAAATGAAGAAAACAACATTATATTCAAGGTAGTTAAAGAAAAGGTTACACCGATCCTAGGACTTGATACCTGTGAAAAGTTAGAACTTATTGTAAGGGTGAAAACACTGAAGGAAAGTGAATGTAAAGATGACATCTTCAAAGGTTTAGGCTATTATAAAGATCATGGGTATGATATCGACCTAATCGAGAACCCAAAACTTGAAATCAAACCGTCAAGAAGAATTCCACATGCTATAAGAGATGAGGTAAAGTAAGAACTCGACAGAATGGTGAAATTTGATGTCATAAAATCAGAAACAGAGCCTACCCCTGCTGTAAGTCTTATGGTAATCGTAAGATAAAAAGGCAAAGTAAGAATCTGTATAGATCCATCAGATGTAAATAAAAACATACTAAGACGTCATTTTCCACTTACTACTATACCGGAAATTTCTGCTGATATTAAAGTTTCTAAATTCTATGCATTATTAAATTGCACAAAAGTTTTCTGGCAGATTAAACTTTCAGAAAGAACATAAAAAATATTAATTTTTGCTACCCCATGGGGAAGATATTCTTTCAAGAGATTTCCGTTTGGAGTATCATCAGCACCTAAAATATTCCAAGAAATTTTAACAAATTTGCTCAGTAAATTTAAAAATGTAAGACTATCAATCGATGACATTTTTATATACGCAAAATGTAGAGAAGAACTACACAAAACCGTTAGTAAAGTCATAAAAAACATTAAAAAAATCAGGCTTCAAAATTAATAAAAATAAATGCATTTTTGAATCTGAAAGAATAAAATGCCTGGGGCACATTATTTCAACAGATGGACTTAGAAGAAGACACAGAAAAAGAAGAAGCTATACAAGCAATGAAGACACCAATGAACAAAACAGAGCTACAGAGACTACTAGGAATGATCACATACCTAAATAAATTTATTCCGAAAATGTCTGATCTAAGAAATCCACTGAGAAATTTGTTACACAAAAATACAAGCTTTATATGGGAAATTGATCATGAGGAAGCTTTGAATAAAATAAAACAAATTCTTCAAAGTCCTCCAGTATTGATACTATATGATGTGAACAAATCTGTAACATTAAGCGTAGACGCAAGTTGAAACCTAACCTAACCTAAAAAAATGATTCCCCTATTAAAATACAAATTAAAAGATGCGGATTGCAATGTTTACAGGGATCAACTCGAACATCCCTGTTGAAATAATCCTATAGATTCCAATAAGAAATAATTGAATTAGGACTTAATGTGCTTTTGTCGCTGCAAATCCATATCCATACCCATAAAACTTTCGAAGAAAGGAAACGGAAAGTTTAATGCAACTTATATGTCTATAAAGTTCTTATCTGGATTTACATATAGAATAAATTATTTTTTCCGATTGTGGAATTGTCATTTAAAAGCATTAAAAACATTTTCTATTTCGTATTCGGAAATCCACATTGGTTTTTATGTCCATATGGATTTACGATAAGAACAGATACAAACCTACAGGTAAGGTGCAGATAGGATCCATACAAATACAAATAACATTACAATCCCATTCAGTCCAATAAAGAAACCTCGCTATATGATGGACATACATATAGATTCCAAATTTAACTCTATCTGGAAATTTTTTCTTCCAGATAGATTACATATAAGCCATTACATATTCTATTGTTATATGTGGGACTGTATTAGATGTTTTCAATAGGGATAGATTTCCTAAACTACCTAAAGTGGAAGTGGGGTCTCTGCTTCAGAACCCACTTCCTGTGCCGACGCTCTGTCCCGAACCATGCTATCGGCAGCCGATGACATGTTTCCACTAAAGAAACACTCCGTAATGGGCTTTCCGTCCTCACCTTAGTGGAACCAAAAATGTACACAAGCTGTTGAAGAGAGAAGAGGAGCTGAAATTCCACACTGTCGAAACATGTCCCAGGAAAACTTTATCAACCTTTCTACGATATGTGCCAAGTCAAGGCGTATTCTTCGCAGGAAGAAGTTAGAAGAATAGCACAGCTTCTGTGAGTGTATTTTCCCTGATGTCTCTGCCTACACAGCTTGGAAACAAATTCGTAAATTTCGCGGCTCTTTTCACGAGGCAGTTTCCTTGTGCCTGAATACTTCTAGCCCGGTTCATGAATAATCTTGCCCCTTCATTTATTCCCAATTCAAATGAAAAACCTTATTTTTACTCTTTCTCTCTCACCAGCAGCCTAGATGCACTCTTTTTACTATGATTTTAATTTAGTTCTCTCATTACTGTAAGATTTAGCCCCTGACATTGATGGCTTTCCTTACTCTTTCCTAATCAACGCTTCTGAACAGATTCAGTCTTACTATATGGATATAGTCAATTTCGGTTGTGATTACAGATATCGTTCCTATCACCTGGAAAACACAGACTATAATCCCAATATTTAAAAACAAAGGGAATCCAGACGACCTTGCTGCATATCGCCCGATTGCTCTATCCTCTGTTTTAACAAAGATTGCCGAACACTTGGTTAAGAACCGATTGGAGTGGATTGCCGAGATCCTGCGGCCTCTTGGCCAATTCTCAGTATGGATTCAGAAAGGGTAGAAGCACTGTAGACAGCCTTAACATATTTACCTCAGATATTCGCGTATTCTTCTCCCAGGGAAAGTTTGTTACAGGAACTTTTCTTGATGCCTCCTCCGCGTATGATAAGGTACAGCTTCCGATCCTCGGGACCAAGCTTCACAAGCTGAAAGTGCCAGTGAGGCTGACCCAGTGAACACAATTATGTCATATTGAGGTCAGAATGACGTCAGCTACATCATGATTTACGTAAGATAAAAGTCATATATGAGTCATATATGAATCATAATTTCCCACTTTCTGACGTAAGATTTTTACGTAAGATAAATGACGTTGATATGACCTCCAATTGACATCACTATGACTTAATTGACGTCAGATTGACATAACTCTGATGTCATGGAGAAGTAAAGTTGCTACCAAATGCTTATGAAAATATGACGTCCAGCTGACGTATTTGTTACTTAGCTGACATCAAGGTGACATAAATTTGCCATAAAATAGTGATGTAAAATGTCGTTTGAATGCTTACAGAATTTTGACGTACTGCAGATGTAATTATAATTTATTACCTGACATCTTGATGACATAACTTTGCTGTCATATTGTTGATAAGTGCTTTTAAATAATTAAAATAATGCGACTTTCACCTGACAAAGAATTATTCACATCATTAGAAATTTACTTGCAACAAGAAGTTTATAAATATGAGTTAAAAATCAAACCTCATTTTGATTCAAAAATAAAATTTATTTATTCTTATTTTTAGTCACAAATGCGCTTTTGATAATTAGGTTGAAAAAAATAATATTTATTCTTTGAGTTTAAATAAACATACGAAACTTGAATTAAAGAATAATATTGCAATCTCAGTAATTTTATGACCTCTAGATAAAATTCCAAAACTGAAAATGACAATTACAGATTTTACTGCTATTATTATCAACTTCAAACATGAAAAATTGTATCAAAATTTTTGATAGCACTTAAAATAGTTATAAATAAATTTTATCACTGAAAATGACAATTACAGATTTTTGTGCTCTTAGTATCAATATCCACTATTAATTATTAAACATTTATATTGCTTTCAAAATTTTGTAATTGTCCATTTTCACTTTTTTTAATAGCTATAATACTTTTATAAATAATTAGGTATTAGTCTTTTGTTTACAAATTATACTATATAAATCCAAAAAGTAAAAAATGACAATTACAGTTTCTAGTGCATTGAATGCACTTTAGTAATAAAACTCTTAATAAAGTTGGCCATTGCTCTTTTTTACTTTTTGAATTGGAGAATAGCACACATATCTCTAATTATTAATTAAGAGATTGTGCAAAGTCCAACTTAAAAAATTATAATTATATCTTTTAATGTTTAATTTTTTTGTTTCAAAATAGTAATAAAAAAAAATCCAAAAAGTGAAAATGGCAATTACAGATTCTAGTGCAGTCAATGCACTTAAACATTCACCATTATAACGATGTCTGTAATTGCCCATTCTCACTTTTAGATATTAAGTCAGCACACATTTGACAAATAATAAAATTTAATTCCCAGCTGGTGGGCTATTTCTTCAGTAGCATCAGCATTAGTTTGCGAGATGCCATTTTTTCAACATTTGCTTCGGTTGGCTTCCCGCTCTTTGATTTCCAAGTCTGAACCAATTGGTACCAGCTTTACTAAATTCATTCTTATCAAATGATGGATATTTGTAAAACAATTTCTAAAAAAATATAGTAATAGTAAATAGAAGCTAATGCTTTGTAATTTAAATTTATTCATTCCTTACTTTCACAAATCGCCACTACTTTTAGATTATTTACTTTGTACTTGGTAATTTTTCCTTCCCAAGTATTATCCTTAGCAAAATTGTCAGTAAAAGTAAAAGCTAACGCTCTTTCAGTAAAATCTTTTCCATTGGATCCTCCAACTTGCTTGACTTTCCGAGTCTAGATGAAAATTTAATAGATGGTAATGTCATTAAAATGAAGTGATAGATAAATGAAAAAAGGAGTTAATATATCAACAGAAATATGTCAATTTCCTGTACTTAGTTGAACATCACTTGAAAAAAATATTTCAGAAATCTTTTGCTAAATGAACTGATCAAAATATTTTTGATCAATTTTGGTAAATCGAACTTTTCTAATAATTATTTTTTCTATTAATACAAACAACTTTCTAGTATCTGGTAATTTTAGTACCATGAGATTTTGAAATATTACAAAGTATATTGCACAAAACACTTATTAATGATCACGATATAAATTAATACTAACAGAGTTAGAATTGCAGAAATATCTATTTTTGACTATAAAATAAATACTTAAAATTTTGTTGATCAATTCTTTCAATTCCTCGCTTAATCTTTCAATTAAAAGATGTATTTTTTTTTCTTAAAATTCATACAATTAGATTATTGTCTTGCAGCAGTCAGTACTTTTATTGATTTAAGTAATTTAATAATGTAATAAAAAAACAATAAATATTTTAAATGAGTTTTTCTCAAATGCTTGACTTCAAATAAATTTAATTTTGTTCAAGTTTAAAAAATAAGTGCACATGTGCTGCAAAACAATGTGAAATATAAATAGTGCTGCAAATGTATGAAAATATTCTAAACGTCAAGATTACAATTTTTTACTTCATCAATCATACAAATTCATTTTCAAATGCAGTTGATGTCGCCAACTTTTCTTCAAAAGCAATCACTGCATCTCTGGTATTAAGTTTCAAATATGTATCCACTTCTTCAGAAATAGCAGAATTTACTCTTGAATTACCATTATTAGAAACGCTTTGCTTTAAATCCGTAACATCTACCACTAACTTCTCAACAAACGAAGACAGCAATCTAATTTTTCTGAAATCATAAAAATAATTATGTTAACATTTCATATAATAAAACAGTTTCACTAATTTAATTATTATTCATTCACTTTCAATAATATCATAAATATTTAAGCAATCATATTACTTTCAACAGTATTCCATTATGATTGTTCTCTGTAATACTGTCATCATTCTGACTTCCTGCAGCTGTTTCCCCTGATGTGTCTTTATTAAAGTTATTATCATTAAGAAGAGCTCTGGCTCGAGCTAAAGTTTCGTTAACAGAATCATCCAAGCTATCAGCTTCACTGAGACCTTCTCTTGACTCCACCGAATCAGAGCCTTGACATTTATTTTTTTTATGTGTGTCGTGTCTTGTTGAATTGCGAGGAAAACTTGGCAGTGCAGGAACTAAAAAATACAACTGAAATTTCGTTTATAACAAATTTTCGTGCAAGTTATTATGTACAACATTTTTAGTTGAAAAATATCTTGCTATTGTAATATTGATTGCCAATAATTTTACAAATGTCATCTCATTTTATCAATTTGTTAAATTAAAAGTAAAAATATCATTTTAAGTAAAAATACTACATATTGAATAGATTAATTTATACCTTGATCACCTTGAACGAGTCATCATCAGATCTCGAGATGATATTTGGTTTCTTCTTGAGATTCAAAGCACGGCGAACAGGAGCTTATTTTTCTACTTCTATATCCTCGCCCAACCATTTCTGCTGTCGATGAGTATTGAGAATCGTCTGCTGCTTTTCTTGCTGATTCTAGGGTCTCTACAATTATTATAAATAATATATAGATATATTTGTTTCAAGCTTATTTCAAATTTGATTAATTAATGATTAATAATCTATAGACATCTTTAAAATAAGCTAATTAAAAGAATATGATTTTAAAAACTAGAGTATTTTTCAAGCAAAGCATTTTCGAGATTATAAGAAATTTTAAGAAATCAATTTAATTTAAATATGTTATTTTTTAATATTAATAAATAGATTACAAGGTTTAATAATTAACAGGAAGGTTAGTAGAAATCTGACGTGTTTTGTCAGTGGAAAATAAAAACCAAAAATATGCATGTAAATATCTGATAATTCGAGTATCATTAAAAATATTTATAATTACCACAAAATCTTATCACGTTAACTGCGCGAATAGGCCAATCTTTAGAGGGGTCAACTCGATTTTTTATTTTCTGGGTGAAATTCTTTTCTTTCCGCCCTGGCCACCGACATGAAGTTTTATCTTTGACAGCAAAGCTGTCATACAACAGCCAGTTTGAAGGGATTTCAGAGTATAGTTCAGATTCTATAAATTGAACTACAGCATAATCTTTCACTGTTTTTTTTACCCCTAAAAATAAAATGAATTAATATTTTTTAAACATCAAAATTTTAGGTTAGTTTTTTTATTATTGTAATTGTTATTGATAATCGTTATGTATCAGTATAAATATACTTACGTTTTACTCATCTTTCAATTATTTTCTTTTAAAATTAATTAGTTTTCGATTCCAAATATTTTTTTCATATAACGGTTTGCAAATAAATAATAAGCCACGAGGTATACCGCCACTTGAATTGTTTATAAACGTGAGACCCACGCCGTGTGGATATATTAAATTTGAATTGGCATATCTTTATTGTAGGTGGAATTTATTTAATTATTAGCAAAATTCTTAAAATTTTTATGTCTGTTGGTTAAGATAATTGACACATTGAAAAATAATAAAAGAAAACTTATTAGTATTGCAAGTATAATAAGCAGAAATTTAATATAAGATTTAGGTTATATATATATATATATATGTTAATAAAATAAAATAAATTTTTGAGTTCCTTATAATATATATTATAAGGAACTCAAAAATCAACATTAAAACAGTTACAACAGATCTTGTAAAATCAAAATGTTTATATTTTCATCTGTAAATAGTGATCATTTTGTTACTGTACCATTATTACAATACAATAATTAATTTTGAATTAGTTTGTACCTTTTTTTTATAATAACCCTGATCTTTTAAAAGCTAAAAACATGTTCCATGTGTGAATTAAAGATGATTTGCGGTAAAAGTAAAATTCAGACATCAAAGTCGAAAACCGTTTATTTTCATACTGTCATGACATTAATATTGTGTCAGTCGTACGTAAGAAAATGACCCAAATCTGATGCTGAAGCATGACGGTATGATTATATCACATTTATGTCAGAGTATGACTTGTAATTTACGTCATTGTATGGTTTATTTCTTACGTAAATAATATATAAATTCATGACTTTGATGTGACATCACAGTATGATAGGAATAGGACGTAATATTTATGTCACAATTTTGACGTCACATAAAGTCAAATTTTAAGTCAGTTCTATGTCATAATGATGTCATACTCTATGACGTCAAATGAAAGTCATCAATAAAGTCATTATTATGTCATATCTACATAAAAACTTTATGACCTCTATATGACCTATCTGTGACGTCATATGGATGTCATGTGTTCACTGGGGAGTAACTTTATCTTTAATCTACTTTCTGAGAGAATAATTCTTCTTTGTATCGGTGGTGAGGTTCAAGCCTTACGACTGATGTGGAGGGGCCTTCCGCAAGGGTTCGTACTGAGCCCGCTTTTTATATAATTTGTATACTTCCGAACTAGGATTGTCATATCTTCAATGCGCTGATGACCTTTTTCTATACTTTTCTAACACTTCGGTCGTCAATGCTACTTCGGTTCTGTCTGAGTCCTTGCAGACTTTGCAGCTGTATCTACACTCTTTTGGATTGGAGCTCTCCACCTCTAAAAGTAACCTAGCTGGTTGTTTGCTTAAGGAAGAGAACGGTGCTGGATGTGCCTGTTATCCAGGGGGCGTCAGGATTCCCTGGAAAAAGTCTATTAAGTTTCTTGGTTAATTTATTGACTCTACATTAGGTATCGGAAACCGATCACTGTAACTACGTCGTCAGAAAAGTTGCAAAAAAATATCAGCATCTTAAGATATAATATATTTGGCATATGGTGGGCTGCCCACCCCTATTTCCTTAAACTCCTGTACAATTGTTCGTAGCTAGCCGGACTATGAATCATTCTTGTTAGAGTCAATCAAATCTATTTCTTTGATGAGATTGAACCTGGACTAGGCCAGAGCTCTGCGGATAATCGTGGATTGTATGAAATCCTCCTCTACCAACATAGTTTTCATCTGACGGCTTCCTATCCAAATCATTGCGGTTTTCTAACCACCCCTTAATTCATTTGCTATCCACGCTGTCTAAATTCTTTGAACCCGGACAACATAGCGGTTTAAGAAAAACTCCGTGCCTTATTCTTAGCTTTCGAAGACTTTAAGCCATAGAGGCTAACTTTTATTCCATTAATACATTACCCCTTTTTAACTATTCATTCAAAACCATAACCTCGCAATCTATAATTATTTTGGACTTCAGTATTTCAAAAGACGACCTCAGTACTGATCTCCACTTCCGTTCCATAATAGAGAACGGTTGGTTGGGGTGGCACAGCATCTTCACTAACGCTTCTAAGGTCTCCGAAGCTGAATGCTTCGGAGTTGGTACATTTTACTTCCAATACAACATAGTTCAGAAAGTCAGATGCCCCATTCGAAAGCTCGGTGTTTAGAGGCGAATGTCGTGCTATTTTGTAAGCCGTCAAGTACGCCCTTCTACTAAAATTACCCCGCACGCTCATACTGTCTGATTTCCATGGATCCCTCGAATCCCTCCAATCAAATCCTTTCAAGCCCAAAACTAACAACCCCTTAATAATGTAAATAAGAAAACAAATCGACCAATGCCATGAACAAGGTTTAAAGATTGCATTGGCCTGGGTTCCAGGTCATTCGGGTATCACGGGAAACGAACACGTGGACCTGGTAGCGAGGGACGCAACCTCCTGTGGGGTAAAATCCCCTATATTAATTACTCCCATGATTTGGCTGCCCTGCCTAAAAAATGGCTGCTTCCTTCGTGGACTCATCATTGGAGGATTTCCAAAAAGTTTAAAGAGACTATTATTTTCATATTCAACTCTCCATCCCTTCTAAGCCCTGGTTTATTAAACTCAAATTTGCAAAAGAGCTACATCAACCATTTGCAGGATGAGACTTGGTCACTGCTCCACCTCAATGCACCTAGCTAAACTTCGCATCAGAGACTCGTCGGTATGCGAATGCGGTCTGGACGACATCCTTCTTTTCTGTTCTTTATATGATCTCCATCTTCTAAACTCGTTGCTAGACTTTAGTCTCTCTCCCAACTAGCATTCCTACTCTCCTATCCTCCCTTATCTCATTCATTAGCTATAATAACATAAAATTATAAATAGAATCACATATATAATATCTTCTATTATACATATATAATGAAAATAGGTTGTCTTTGTTCGTCAATCACGTAAAAACTACTAAACGTATAGACATGGGACTGGGACCATTGATGCGGGATGATTTGTAGATGGTTCTAGGCTACTCATTTTCCGAATTCCGTAAATCCTTCGCTATTTTATTTATAAATAAAAATTACCCAACGAAGCGGGCTGGACAGCTAGTTTAATATATGTATGTGTATTATTTACTTTATATATTGTTTGTTTGTAGGTATTTATACTGCCTTTTCTATTCTTTCTTTTTCAGCTATCTTTATTTACTTATTGTCCTTGTGTCCCTTTTTATGTTGTAACAATTCTGAACACTTAGTTTCTTTTTTTTACTTTGTGACGAGGAATTACTTATATTTCATATGTACATGAATCTGACACAAATATATAGTCCTCTATATGATTGCCATTATTAAAGAAGTAAAGTGCTAGAATAAAACTGAAGGTGGATTTAAAATCTGTTATTTTGAATTATCAGTTTATTAGTTTTTGCAGTAAATTAGATCTGAGAGAAATTTGAGCTCTTAGGCACCTGTTGCCTATACCCAAGTTACGATATAAATATTTTAAATGGTATTTTTCATTTTAAAAGACAAACGAGCATGCATTGTCACCAGAGAGTGGGTAATCACCGCCGCTCGTGGACACCACCCCAGAAGTCACTAGTGTATTGTCAGCCTTCTAGGAAGGAATAGGATATCTGATGGAAGGGGCAGTGGGCCATCGGAAATCTCAAAACATCTTTCATGGTGAATGTAAGATAACCATGGATCAACACCACAAAACAAATACTTTATATTATTTATTTGTATGCATAACACAAAATGTATTCTCCATAGATTTTTTAACAGATTGCAATAAAATTGGGTGCAAGAACGTTTTAGTCCCGGCTAGGTTTGTTGATGGGTCAAATAGATCCAAGTTCGCCTCTAATCCATTGAATCTACAAAAAAAAACATCTCGTAACTAATATAAGTAAATATATAGCATTAGAAAGAGCTCATGGAATAATTCGTTTTTATTTACGTTAGTTAGGCGAGTAGCAAAAACATGCCCAAAATCCATCAGCTGTATTTTATAAACTAAGACATATAAAATATATTATTTACTTTTTTCGTCTTTAAACAAGGATGTGACGTCATATTTGATAACTATTATCTTTTCCTTAAACATTAATGAATCAGTCTCGATGCCAAATAGATCATGTGTTTTTGCACAAAAAAAGATTAATCTTTACCATGATTAGTCTACTAAAAAAAACTGTCTAAATAATCAGTTATTTCTGAGAGATATAGATATGAATCATCACAGGTTACATGTTTTATAATAAAAATCCCAATTTCATGTCTTCATTATATATTTTTGCTCATGAGGAGTACATAGGTGCACAACATTAAATAAATTACTTTAAATTCTATAAAAGTTTGAAATTAAATATTCCTTGCATTTCTTATTCTTACAAAAATAAATATTTACAATAATAATACTATTGGGAACAGCACTATTTTTATTCTAGCTCATTTGAAATGCCTGTAAGTACTAAAGAAAAAAAACGAAAAAATTGTTAGAAATTAATCTAGAATTATTTGTTTTTGGAAAAGTATTAAATATAAAAAATACATTTTAGAGATCATACTAAAAAGATTTTTCAATACTATTTATTCACATTTACTACAAAATTGTATCTATAGATAATTCCGAAAATAAATGCTTTTCATTATATATATTCCGCAAAATTTTAAAATTTTGTAGCCATGCGTAATTAATATACCATTACTAATTTTAAACAAAATTGATTGAAGTTTGTTTATTGACAATAAACAGTTTTGTCAAAATAACCATACATTTTAAACTATACAGACTAGCTGACTACCAAAAAGTTACAAATTGTTTAAAAGTAAATGAACTGATAAACAAATACAAAAATTATGCATAAATAATATATATTTGAAAGTTACTGAATACAAAAAGGAAAGTTTTATTTTATTTAGTCACCTTTCACAAGACCTGGACACGTCTTAGACTTAATCTGTAGTGTGATGGGCTATCCTAGGATAGTCTTGTTTCTTCAAAAAGTTTTAACACAAAACTTGTTTCTTGTAATCTTCTGTTCTATCCATTTTAAACTACAGTTTCATGTGAATTCAATTTTTCATTGACCGACTGACGACTTGAAAGATTATTATATATAACAAAATTAATTTTATTACGCATCAATCTTGACTTACCCCATATGCTTTTATATTGAGTGTCTAGTTCAAAGTCAATATGTTTTCAACTTTCCGCCGTTTTACATTAATTTAACAAATTTAGAGATATGTTACACGATGAGTCCTAAAATCTACATGAACAGATCTCTCTCTGTTTAAACAACCAAGACCTATGCAAAATAATTCTATGAACAAATGTTTGCTATTTTCCGCTTTTACATGATTAAGTTTCGACTAAAGTATGTATATAATTAATAGAAAATAAAGTATGAAGTGGAAAGTTGATTTGATTATAACACTTTGAAATAAAATTAATGTCGATATGTTTTATGATTGTTAAAAAACCATGTATAAGTGTTCAAAAATGATGTAAAGATCCAAATTTGGTGAATGAAAAATAAATGAATATGACATATAAATATACCACAATTACTGACTAGCAAACATCTATTTTAAATTAAAGATAAATTATAATCGTGGTTTCATAAGCTTTACAGATAACTAAGAATATAACATGTATTCGAGGAAAGTTGATATTGAAAATATATGCAATAATAAAAATTACATATATTTGATAACTGTGGCATAATATTTTTCAGATGTAGATAGAAGTAAATTATAACCATTAATATTTCGTATTGCTTTGTACACAGTTTCGCACGAGGCCTTTGTGACGGGCTAACTTTATTATGTCTTTGAAAAAAAAAAATTAGATGCTTTGGTAAGTTTTGCTAGGAAAGAATAACATTCATCTATGCCTACAAAATGCATGCCCGTAACATTAACTCTTAATATACAAATATGTTGTTTAACATATGACAATTACATAAATAAATAAATAAAGTTACATAAACAATTACATAAATAAATAAATAAAGTTACATAAACAATTACATAAATAAGACTTTTCTAGCCTAGAGGGCGTGGTTTTCTGCTCCAAGTGTGAAATTTCGGGTTCTGTGGTATCCGATGGATAAGTCTACAAAATCAAGTGGTTCAAATGTTGCTAAACTTTGATAGTTGTCATAGTGATATTTAAATCTAGATATATTCATTTTAAAATAAGATCATTCCTGGTTGTTCATAGTCGGTACACAGTTTAATTATCTTTTATTCTCCAAATTACAACATAAAAATAAGAAAAATTATATATAGGCTTGAATTTATATATTTTTATTAATTTTTGAATTGCCTTGTTGTCGCCAAAGTCATGTTTACATATGAACTGTACAAAAATAGTCTTAAGTGTAAAAATCTACAGGGCTCATATCAATGAACAGCATTTTAAAATGTTTGCCCTTCTATGTCCGAAAGAAATCGACACTATATTAAGATTAATCCAAAGAATGCATTGTGTTTAAAGTAACCTCAAGAATTGCAACATTTAAAAATTAGAAAAGGTTTCGAAAAGAATTTAATTACAAATTATTTCCATTTTGTTGATGTTGCTCTTATTGCTTTGTCGAAATTTTTTTCTTATGGTTTTGAGTAATGTAAGAAAAAGATTTTGACAAATTAAAGCTTACGAGTTTACAATGCACTTTTGTGGTATGCATGAAGAGAGCTTCCTTCAGTTATGAGACGATACCCCCTCCCTAAATGAAATACTAGACCTTTGTTATAAAACAATACATGAGCTATAAAATAATCCTATACCTTTGCTATTCATCATCAAATGAGACAACATGAACTACGGCTTCGTCCCCAAAATTGGGGAAAAACTTCAATGAAGTATATCTTTAGAAAGGCAAAATATAATATGGACAACATTTTGATTAAACAATTGGCTTTCATTGTTTTCTTAGATAATATATGTCAAGTTGCATTTTAAATAATCTTACAATTTGTGGTAAATCTATTGTCAAACAATAATAAAATGCTTTTATATTATAATGATTCAAAATTATGGCTCAGCAAATTAAATTCTAAGAAGTGCAGAAACAAGTTGCAAAAAGAATCCATAAATGTGTACCCCCTGTGCCATACTTTACATGTCTTATAGTTTTTTTCTGTATTAAAAACAAGAACAAACACTGATACAGAACATATTATACAAACTTACTCTTACATATCATAGAGATTTTAAATGTTTTATATCAATACTGCTTTTAAAGATAAAAAAGAAAGTAATGGTTTGTTAAATCAACTTTATTTTGTGTATGTACTTATGTAATTTTAAAATAAAAGTGCATAGAGGAATTGCACGCTTAGTGTTCCGTACTAGAAGCTTTGAATACAAAAATAAGTTTTTATTTGTTTTGATATGATTTTTACCACTGAATAGCATAAATTCTTAGAAACCATTAAATACATACTATAGCAATAAATATATGCATTGATACATTAATATAATATTTAAGATTAGACATGGTAACATTAAACAAATGTTATTTCGTAAATAACACTTTATTAAATTAATGAGTAATAATGGCCCCAGAGCTTTGACATATTTCAAAGTTATGCATTAGGTGAAGCATAGCATTAATTAACCATATTGGTAATTTAGATAACATGTCGCTATTTATTTTGAAAAGGTAATTGAAAATAATTTCAACCAATTTATTGCCTAATTAAAAAATAATTGGCCTACAAATTTATTCTAGGTAGAGATCTACAGCTGAAATTTATCTCGAGCTGGAAGAAATTTTTCAATGCATTGAATGAATAGGTGTCACTACAGATAATAAACATGATCAAAGAACCAAATGAAATATGTTTTTATCTCTACGTTCAATAAATTGTGTTCTTATTCAATAGACTGAGCCCATAAAAAGCGTGGGTCAACTTGACAAACGTTTTCCGTCATTCCAGGCTGGTACTTGGATTTAGGGGTGTGGAGCAATCAAAAAGCCAAGTGGCTGACACAACTACTGAGAGATATTAATTGCATGCAATAAACTGACCATTAAAGTGCGATAAATATCATTAAAAATAACAATGTTTATAAATGATAGAAACATATAAATACTACTTTAGTTAAAGAAATAAATCATGGGCAGTTTAAAAACAACAAGTGGCATGCAAAGGCTTTGTATAAACAAAACTTTTATAATATATAAAATTGCAAAGAAAGTTATTCACGTTAAGATCATATAAACAAATCTAGATTCTAATATTTTATTGTAGGCCATAATTTGGTAGGAATGTTAAAACATTGTTAACAGTAACAAATTAAATTATGAACTTTTAAGTTTTGTCGTGTTGCTAATATCTTCTTTAGTGGAACAACTGTAACACTACATCAAGGTTATCATGGGTAGCAAGTAATTAATTTTAATACATATAAATATTTGTTATGTTGTAAAATGATTATAGACTATTAAATCTATACTACCCTTTTGTTTCAGTTTCAACCCTACTAAATCACATAGCGTTGAAGAAAATCGGCCGGGGGAGATAAAAAGGCATCAAAGAGGTATTCCATAGAAGTTTCTTGTTTTTATAGCACGGAACACTAAAACAAAATATAACATAGCTTCCTCGATGGTCTATAACAATGTGATATCAAAGTAATTATTGTAAAGATACATTCACCTAGACTAGGTCGTCAAAGTGATGCTTATAATGCTGGGCAAATTGGTCATCAGCTCCTGCATATTCTACGATACATAAATGGTCATTAGCCGCAGTCCGTTATCAATCGCGCCGTGGTCCAAGCCTGAAACTGACTTCACACCCGTTGTATCTCAAACAGTTTCACGTCCGTATCGTACCAGATTGGAGGGTCAACGTTCCTGAAAATATTTTAATAACTAATTATATATATACTAGTCTCTATATTGTTTAATAATACAATACATAAAATACAAACTATTGCACACATATTTTGACAATAATGAACTTAATAAATACACAAAGCTTATATGCTATGTGCTTCTACAACAGTTGTTATCAGGGCACTATTGATAGATATCTTATAAATTGTCTTTATTTTTAATCGAAAAGCTTAAACTTAAACTCTCCTTGTGGGTTCAGTACATTTTAGAGGTTAAAAACCGTTGTCATCAATGCAATGAAGATGCTCGGGGCCAATGGTTCAATGTGCTCCCCGAGGTTCAGAGTATGTAGTTTAATTTGACTCAAGTAAAAAAACATTGGTCAAAGAGTTTTCTCTCTCAGGATTCAAATTCGGTACCTTATGGTTTAAAAGAATAGTGTTTTTTTTTACACTTATTTTAATATTTTTTTTAATTAATATGAAATGTTTTTAATTTGAAATTTAATATAATGTAAATAGATAACGCACATCAGTGATGAACATGTTTCTGGGCTAGAACAAAACTAATCCAAGATCAGATAAAAGTGATGACGATAAAGATAAAAAACAAACAGTAGTTAGTGTACATATTAATTAAATAATTTTGTTACACAAATATTATTCTTTCTTCAATATGAGTGACCTTGAAAATATCAGCTGCAATAAAGGTAGCAAATAATTTCCCACATGACACAACAGATGGCACTAGTTGCAAAAAGTCTATATCGCGTCATAGGTATGTCAACAGCCCTAGTAGGGTATTCAGACAGGCATTTAATAGTACTGCTTCTCAGCCTTTTTGACTAAGATTAGAGTGTAATATCAGTTCTTTTCAGCTTAATATTTAAAAGTGCCCGTATCACGGGACCAGTATATTAAACTGATTTTTGTAGCCCGAAGGGTATTCGGGGCTCGCTCCACCCTCGTCCGCGGATTGGCCCACATTAACTTTAAAAGCGCTCGAACGAACGGGTATGGTCCACATCATTGCTATTTCATGTGCAAGTTTAATATTCATATCAAAGATTTTGACATATAACAATATTTGATATATGAGTGATAAAAACACTTTGATAAACCAGTGTTTTTATGAAATAAGTCAAAAAGATCACTAACTCACATGCTTCCCAAATATCACTCACTCGGAAAGCTAAGTCTAACATATTGAATGTATGTCTTTACCGTATGTATATGACGCCCCACATATACGTGCGAAACCAAGCAGCGGTGCCCGCATTGGCTTGGTACTTGCGGATGAGGATAGGGTGCGGTACCGGCAGCAGCCCCACCAGCGTGCCGTGCTGCAGGAAACGGAGAATCTCCGATTCGTCCGTAAGACCCCTGTGCCGAAATGAAAAGATGTGACGAAATCTCAAGCTACAGTGTTTCAGATATTTATGCGAGCGGATTTAAATTTTAAATTAACATAACAATATAAACATTAAATTAAAAATATGGCAAGTTAAAATATTCTACCATATGAAAATCGACATAACAAATAAGAAGTCAGAAGAAGTACTGGTTAAGTGCAGACAAACTCTTGAAATAATATTTTTGTAATACATAATATTTAAAAATAACCTGATTTAGGTTATTAATAGTTTACCATTCAATATAGAAAAGAAAACAAAAGTGATGCTAATTTTTGTACCATACTCAGGTTTTAGAATTCCATATATTATTTTTTTGTTTCTAGTTCCCCAAAACAGAAGAAAGAGTTTATTTTAATAATATGTAATTGTTTTTTTGACCTTCATCTCACTGCTAGAGATGTACTGTTGTAGGCTAACTAGTGTATGTTGTGTGCCTTTTCATCGGTGAAAGAAATATAGTCTATCATTCTTGTAAATTATAAGCAAGCTAAAATTTAATATGTTCAATTATGGTCATAAGGTTATAAAAATAAACAATACATAGTGTCACAAATGAACAACACTATTATACTAACACAAAAAACACAGTTAAATATAAAATGACTACTCCCATGATGTCAATCTTAACCTGTAATAGATACTATAATATGCAATAAGCATTATATAGAGCGTGACGTAAAAAAATAATTAAAATAATATAACCTATTGAAAACTTGGGATTGCTTTATCTATTGTGCGGACATACCAGAAGTAATAAAAGAGATAGTAATATGGTCATAGCAGATGCGACAAATAAAACAGTAATTTAGTAAAAGCTGATAAATGTTAATTAAAATAATAATTGGCACACTCTCACTTGTCTATGCATATCTTTTCGACTTGGGGTACCAGCACTTGCAGCAAGCGCATGATAGTCTGCAGCGGCAGTTTGCTTCGCCAGCTGCTCACCCACTCCGCCGTGGGCCGCCACTCGCCGGCCTCGCCGCCCAAGCCCGCGCCCATCGCCCTCGCCGCGTTCTCGGCCTTGCTGCCCACGCGAATGCTATCGCGCTGTAATTATAAAACCACGCTATTGAATGACTTAGATTATTATATCAAACAAATAATATAATTATAATCATTTATTGACCATTATTTTTGTCTTATACTTGTCTTTTGTGCATTTATTTTAGCAAATTAAAACAATTAAATGTTTTTGTAGTTATTCCAAGTATTCTCCAAAACTATTGACATATTTCTGCTTTATAGATATTTTAAAAAGCACGTGGAAATTCTCTAAGGATGTTTTCATCTACAACTCAAAATTCAGTTTGTACCAATTCCGATTCTTAATTTTCAAAACCAAAAAGAAACTGTTATCTCCGAGATTTGAATTGTATTGAGGATATGTTATTAAAATTACATTTTCATAAATTCAAAGGAGTGCAGGAACGAGATCTTTCTTAGTTTCTTACAGCAAATGCTTCATCAAATGTCAACATCTAATAAAGATTAAATAAGTCTTTAATTGTCGCGTATTTTCAGCATGCGATTTTGCATTATCATTTGTAATTTTTTTTATAGTTAACATAATACTTCACAATCGGAATACATACGTGAGTGACAGTGGGGGGCGTCACGGGAGCCTCTTTATCAGTTGTTTTCGTGTGAGCGTCTTCATCATCATCGGGATCTCCGTTGGTGTCTTCGCCGTCGCCGGAGGGCCGTTGCGCGCTCAACAACTGTTCACGAGACTCCACTGCCGTCTCTGTAATACCACCCTCACTCCTGCTTCCAGTGGGGTGTGCTGACTCCCTTTCAGTCATTGACCCTATAGCTGTCAAATGGATATATTCATAATGTTAATATATATGTTTATAAAAATTGATCCAAAAATGACGTCACAACAAAAAACTTAGATTTCTCAAAGCCGGGGGTTATATGAAAATACCTCGTGTATATTCCGCGATTTTTGTTGCTTTCAAACTAGATTTTTTTTTAATTTTATTGGAACATTCTGACCTATATTTTTAAATTTTCATGTTTTTTTGGGTAGATAGCTTTCATTTTTTCTTTTGCGATAAGATGAGTTGTACTTTCATGCCTAAAATAACTGTAATTCTAACTCTGATAAATTTTGCTCATAAGTTAAAAAATCGCTATTCAAGACAAGTAGTCGAAGTTTTCTAAAGCTAAAAATCATTTAGACCTGAATTTATGGTTGCAGATTCATTTTAAAAACTTCTGTCTTGAAAGACAGTAAAGTGAAAATCCTTGAATAAACAGAAAAACACTTTTTGCCATTTTCATCTTATTAATCATAAATTATGGTAGAAAATGACTCAAATCAATAATTTAAGACAAATTAAATAATTTTAGCAAAGTTAATATGTTCATTTAATGGTATTTTTTAAAACTTATTAGGCATAAGAATCAAAATAAAGGAAAAACAATTTAATTTTATTTGAATATATTAATGAAAAAGACTCTTGAGATTGAACTGCTGACTTATCTAGTTGTCTTATGTTATTTCTAAATGTTGTACTAATTTTATTCATCAATCAATATTTTGTATTTATGAGCAAAAAAGAGCAGCCATTGAGTTTCTTGCCCATTTTTCTCATGGTGAATCAGCATTTGGAATGGGTGGTAATGTTAATGTTGAAATTAATGGTATTATGGTAGAGCCAATGCTGTCAAGTCAATGCTGGCCCAATACCACACATTCACACAATAAACGAAAGTTACAGTTTTTGTTGTTGCATTTCGTCCAATGAGTGAGAATTCCGATGGCCCACTTCTCTTTAATGAATCCACAACCTCCCTCCATAACCCCTCTCCTCACCATTAGCCCACTCTACGCCATCAGACATCCTATTTTTACCTAAGAGGCCGACAACGCATTGGTGACTCTTACGGAGCCGTGAGTGTCCAAGGGCCGCGCCTGTACTCTGGTGGCTCGTATGCTCGTTTACCCCTTGACAATGCTATAAAAAATAAGTAAATGACGTATTTCGAGTGTAATTCCATTACCTACGAAATAAATATATTGGTGATTTGATTTGATATTATTGTCTGAACACAGGCCTGATCACATCAAAAGAAATATATATTCATTTATGCCAATCTATTACAAACTTACATTACTGATTGTTAAGTAACTATACAATAGAAATGCAAACCTATATAAATGATATATAATGTATATATATGACACAAAAGACAAATAGGAAATAAAAATAGTGTTTGTTTACAATTATTATAAATCTTTTATTATATTTAAATATTTTAAATTATTATAAATTTTTTGAGTGCTTTGTTTTTCATATACAAACTTTTCAGATTATTTGGTAGCTCACTGAAATATTTTTTTGCTAGATAGGCTGAGCTATTAACTCTTATTGTTTTGTTATTTTGTGATAGAATAATTCATCTGCATTTAAATTTGCCAATGTCATTCACATACAGGTTTTGGTTTTTGATAGTAGTACACCATAGATGAACACCTATGAATGTTTTTGTACAACTGAGGTTAAAACTCCACTATTGTATACATTAAAAACTTTAATTAATCATTTAGTAATAATTTATTTAGTAATAATGGATTTATTACAGTTTCCCCAAGCACGTGTTCCAAAATGTACAATATTCTCAAATAGGACGTGTCTATTATTTTTAATATTTTGTCACTTAGGGATCATCATAATCTGTAAAAATAAATAGAAAAAAAATCTTTTCATTAATTCTTCAACCTGATAATCCCATTCTGGAAAACAGTCTATATATATTTCTACATATTTATATGACTACTCTTTTTATTTCCTTTTCACATTTCAGCGAGGTAAGTACATGTTTTGACAGCAATATACTCTACCACAAACTTTTTAATTCTGATTGAGGAGCTTATGGCTACTGGTTAAAAAATGGAGGATTTATTTTAGCCATATCTTTGATTCTCAATGACTCAGCATGTATATTAATAAGAATATGGAGAAAATCTAAAACTTTTAATTGCATCAAGTTATGTATTGAAGACTTGATTGTGTATGGAAGGAAGAAAGACCACTACTTTTGTGTATGATACATTAGTTGTGTTTGATATCAATGCACAATAGTTAGTAGTGAATGAACAGCGAACCGGGCGTGTCGGGTAAGGTGGGGTTTAGCGTGCCGGGCTCGGCGGGCTGCGCGGGCCGCGAGCCCTCCATGGGCGTGTCGGGCGCGGCGTCCGGCGGCCGCGGCACGCGTTTGCCCGCAGCTAGCGAGCGTGCGATGGCGCCGTGCTCGTGAGGCAGATTCGCCAGATTGTGAAACACGCTGCGCTTACGGATTATTGTGTATACCAGGTTGGAGTTGCCTGTAAATAAACAATAGATATTATTCATTTATTTCAATTTATATTTTCATAGTTTAATTATAGATTCAACTGTACATATGAACAGTTTCATTTGTACCTTTTTAATTCACTTGAATTACATTAGAGAATTACACCAATATTATTTATGCAAAAAGATTAACTTTAAATTATACTATAAAACATTTTGCGTTCCATATATTAATATTCACTCATTTATGAAACAAAAAATTATTTTATGGTTATGGTTATGCTTGAACAAATTACAATTGCTTTAAATTCTTAAAGTAATTATAATATGTTCAAGCATATTTCATATCAAAATTCTATCTCTGTAATCAGTCAATATTCTTCTTTCTAAAGAAAAAAACTACAAGATTTGTAGATGGATTCTTATGGGAGTAAAAAAAAATTGATAAAAGTGTATGTAGCTCACCATCGAACTGGTATTGGATGATGTTATTGAATATTTCAAGCAAGAAGAAGACGAGGTGATGATGATGAGGATGAGAAAATAGAAACCACGGTGTGCTGAACGCTTCCAACAGATGCAGCAGTTTTGTACTAGCAACCATCGACAATGTTTTCAAGTATGGAGATACTGCATCAAACAAACATTAATTAATTTTCTTGCTGTGTGTACTGCCAAATTTAATAGAATGTTATGCTTTTTAAACTATAAACAGTTGTTTTTTTTTTTTGTTTGAAACGAATAACAGTATAATATAGTCTGAATAATTTATTTCTTATAAAAATATGAAATAATTGCACAATAGAGCAATAATATCAGACAATTACAGCATGTCGCGAGCGTCTAATAATAAATTTCCGCGAAATAACACCATAATGAATAGAATATCAATAATATCAACTTACCATTCACTAGTATTGTAAGCAAGCAGTCAAAGAGGGGCTGGAGTCTTTGGTGGCCGGTTGTAATAATTTTATGGAATACCTGAATGTAAAGAGATCTATTTTGAAGCAGACTTAATTAATCATACATATATATAGTGGAACTGCAAGGATCTATCAATAAATCTATTTTTAATGTAATGCAAATATTTCGAAACATTGTCCGAAGGACTATTTTTGTGTGTAATTTTTATGAAAAACATATTTTTACTTGAACATTTTAAAATGTCAACTATAAATAAAATTTCAATAAAATCAGTAAAAAGCTTAAAAATAATGTACAAATATTGATAAAGAATTAAGTAAATACTCTTCATAAACAGACTAAAGAGATGGCAAATATGAACACCATAAATTAAGAATATAATCAAAATTGAACAAAACATTTAATTATGACTTAATAACCATTTGTAAATAAAAAAATTAGAGAAGAGCACCATATATGTGTGTGTAAATGCAGTTCATGCAGAAAACAGTATGGATCAAATACATGAATATGTTTGGAACTCTAGTGATAAGCAATATTCGCTAAATAATTTATTTGGTTAATACATAATTATTAACAGAAAAACGTCTATTATATATCTTCATAAAATCTTCTTATATATACCAATCGAACTTTGTTTTATTTAGATGATAGTTCATACTTCATAGCTATGCTAGGAGTCAATGGGTAGAACTGTATTGAAATTGAGCACAAATTTTATATTTGTGGGCTAAAAGGACTCATATTTACAATATATGTTGATATAATGTAATAATACAATATACAGTATGTAAATTAACAGCATTGCATCCTTGTCTATGTAATGAAACATAATATTCCTATTTATTCTGTATTATTGATTTTTAAGAAGGTAGCCTAGTTCATAAAGTATAATATAAACAGTTTAGTGTTAAACAAAATTAAACATCCTGTGTCATATATGCCACTTTATTGCGCGCGCACTTTGGCAACAATATGTAACAAAGTCATATGCGTGCCAATGAACTTTGACATCAAATTACAACGACAATGCAACTTAGATACTAAGATTCATAGTATTTATCTCCGGTACCGTATCCATAATGAGCGTATACTAACATGATATCCAAATACGCACTGGCACTAAATAAACACACCATTTACGTTCAGTCGCGACATTTTTAATAAACTAAATGCGTGTTCGCTTTTATGTCGCGTTGTGTTGGGAATAAAGACGTGTGATTGATTGTTTTCGCGTGAAAAAAGGAAGAAAGTTAACGGTAGAGAGAACAGCAGCAACATCACACTAAGTACACGTGAATAATTTATACAATTCCTACAATTTCGGTCATAACAATAAATATAACCAGAAAAATAAGTAACAAGTTATTTATTTTTCTGGTTATATTTATTGGTACTTTCATTACGCATATTGTATTTAGAATATGATACTCTACAATACTGGAAAAAAAATGTGCAGTGATGTTTATTTACATACTGTATGAAAAAACAAGCAGTAGTGGCAAGGCACTCCACTTTCAATCCAAAGATCATGGGTTTCATCCCAAGCATTTCATCCAAACCAATGTGTTTTTCTATATATATTTATTTATTCAATAATACCACTCGCTAACGGCTCAAGACAAACAACGTGAGGACAGCACACTTCAAGGGTATTGGACATTGGTTTACTGTTAAAAAAAAAATTGAACCCAATGGGTGCTGTGATTATTATTAATAAATTCTATATTTATAATGATTCTAATTCATGACACGCGTGGCCAACAAAAAATTAAAATGATTACAATATTCATATAAAATATGCAAACAACATAACATCTACAAACCACCTAATGGACAAGGCAAAACGGCCCGCCTAGTCAAACACAAACTTTTTTCTAAATAAAAATGTAAATCATTTTGTATATTGATTTGAGTCACATGTATGTGTATTGGAAGGACAGTTAAAAAAAGTGTGGAAGTATGAATAAATATAAATAGAAATTATCCCCTCTATGAATCAATTTATGTTTGTAACACCAACAGATTTAAAAATCCTGAGGGCATAGTAGAAGCTGACATATCATAAATTTTTGATGTATATTTGCACATAAAAATCATCAATAGATTTATTTTCATATCTATCAAAAGTTATACTAATTTTGTAGAAAATTAGATAAGTCTTGTTTCATATAGTAAAAGGTAACCAAAAAGTTTTGTAACGCCTAGATGATTCACAAAAGCAATACCGAAAAGTATTCTCACCACAACGAGAAGATCGGCATGGGTGCCGGTGAAAACCGGGATATCCATGGGCACGGCGGCGGCGTACGGCTTGTTGAGGCGGACACCCAGATTGCGCTCGCCAGACAGCAGCAGCAGTATGAAAACTCCAATGTGCATAAGCCCAACGCGAGCTGCAATTAAATTATATTTGGTGATGACTGATGATACTCTACATTCAGAATATGTTGATTCATGCCACTATAGTACTTCATAGGTTGTGATAGAATATGAATAATGATCGTGTACTTTCACCTTTATTAAACCAAATATCTATTAATTAAAAGTGCCTAGGAATATTTGTAATGCATTTTCAATGCACTGCTATACTGACATATAGACATAAATTTTTTCATGAGTCTTAAAAATAATTCTTTCCAGAAATAAGAAATAACCTCAGTCAATAATTTTTAAATAAAATTTTTGATGTTCACAAGGATAAAAACATGTATAAAATAAAATTAAAAAATGGTAAAAATTGATTTTTACACGCTTTTTATTAGCTTCACTTGTATTTGTTTGTTTGTCTGTCAGTTTGTCTGTAACTCTCCTTTGGACTAAGAGTGAGTGGGGGTAAAGTGAAAGGCGCTTGACAGAGCAGCAGTCCCTTAGTACTGTAAGAATATCTCACTAATTCGAGTACGATTGTTGGCCGAGCGGTCTAGGGCGCGCGTCTTCAATGACATCAGCCTTCGGATTCACCGATCGTGGGTTCTACTCCCGTCCACGCCGGAATTTTTATTTTTTCTGCAAATTCTAAGATTGTAGCCGTACATCCAACTGTAATTGATTCGGAGAAACTTTACCACTTCTTTGTGACGTTGCAACTCCAAATAAATATAGTTTAAAAAAACTAAAAAAACACGCTTTAAAGAATGTTGAACTAAAAAGTTAAAATAAATATAGTTTAAAAAAACTAACTGATGGAAAAGCGTGGGGCGCTTGATATACGATAATTATGGCACAAAGCACCACACGTTTTTCTCTCAATTATACTAGTATTTTTTATGTACTATTGTCATAATTTTATTTTTAAAATTATTTTTAACTTTTTAGTACGATATTTTTTAAAAGCGTGTTTTTTTAAACTATATTTATTTTAATACTGTTTTTAAGCTCAGATTTATAATTTTACATTAGTTACATTTACAAATTATATATATATATATATTTGTATTTTTATTTCTCAAATTTATACTTATTCATATAGAAATTCACATTAGAAATACTAAGGACACACATATGCAACATCTCTACAATGCATAACAATAAATACTCTCACTTTGTGTAGATGTATTATCGAGCCGATATTATATTCATTGATATTGAATTGAACGCATGTCGTCCATTGCTTTTGTAAAATGACCGGCTGACTGGTGGAGGTAGTCAGTTTTCATTGGTTCCTTGCCTAAACACGTTGCACGGTCAATATCAATTCAAACTATTAATTCAAGTGTGTTTAACTTCTCTCATAGTTTGTTGATGTTTATAAGGTACAAAACTTTACGCATAATGTAAAAATAAATGAATTATAAGACTCCCAAAATAACAGTGAGTGTTTATTTCTACCAGAAATAGCGGCTGGTAAGTACATTTTTTTCACCTATCTTTTCTAAAATCTATATTAGTAAGTATTTTTAAAAGAATGATGCCAAACTAAATACCAACTGGATACATATTTCAAAGTGATGCAAAAGTTACCTGTTTATCTCTTTCAAAAACTCCATGTATATTATTTACTGCTGGGTAATACAAAGTGAATATACCCACTGATAGAATACATTATAAAATATATCATTTAAATTAATAAAATTTAACAAATAAAGCAAACTATTTTCATTATTATATTATATAACAACACATTAAGTATTAAACTTATTATTTTGCACACTAATGTTTTAAGCTTAAAATATTTGACACATATTAGTACTTACACTGGTCTGCCCGAGAATCATTAAGGTGGTAAAGAATTGGCACCAAAACATCTAGTACATCACTACTCTTCAGGACATAGTACATAAATTTCTGGAAACATAAAAATACATTATTTACCTATTTGCATTATATATATATAAATTATATTTGTATATGATATGGAATAAATCATGTTTTTTCACAAACGGGCATAATTTGCCACTGTTTTAACCAATTTCTTCAAAGAAACCATAGTCATTGAATCAATACTCTTTGAGAAACATAGTATTGATAATACTTTGAGTAAGCATTTCAAAGTATTTTTAACGACTGCTGACGGGCATGATATGACGAAAATGCGTATGAAGATCACGGGCGGGCAAAAGCACGGCAATATCGCTGAGTTTCGTACCACTGACTTAGGAATATGGCGACCATAGAGAAATATAGACATGTGGAAACTGCTAATGGTAAGTGACTATGCCGCCGAAATGTCTATCCCTAAACAGGAATAGACATTTCGCTTATGTCCCGTTTCCGATTACTATTTGAAGCAAAGATGTTTGTGAACTTGTAGTTGTCTTTGAAATGTCAAACAACAATAATGTTGACGTTTTAATTTTTGAGAATATTTTCCTACGAAAGACACTAACATTACTAAAAAGATTGTTGTCAATCAATTTGAATAATGTTGGATAACAAATACATGTTGAATATTAACAATGGATGTCACAAAATTATAATTAAAATCTGAATTTGATTTACAAAATTATGTGGATAGATAAGCTTGTTTATTTGTTAAGAAAATCATTGATAAATGGAAAAAATGTATGTATCAAAGACTAATTTATTAATAGATAGCACACAACATTCACAATGTAATCTGTTGGTGACTAGATTTTAGGGAACTTTTCTTTCCTCACATAGTCAAATTTCATTAGCAGGATTGCTAGTAAAATAGCCTTATTGCTTAGATTCCTTTGTTTATTTATAATAATTTAATGACAATATATTTAATTATAACCAGTTTATAAAAAGATATTACGCCTATTCATAAAAAAGACATGATAGCATCCATAATGTACAACTACAGCTCTGTTTTACTAAATTGATAGGTCAAGTGATCCAGTTCATTCTGTTTATTCCATTGATAGAATGAGGACACTCAACATGTCATAAAAAATACTTATGTCAAAACAGTTTATGTATCAGAAGTTGATATGAATGGAATCAAACACTAGTCTAATACAAATATATTTACTTCTAATAATATTATTTAATTTTCTAATTCATAGTTTGAATAATAGCAATATAAAATAAATACTTCACCTTACCTTATTATAATCACACATTTTCCAAAACAGTACTAATAATTCTTGATGTAATTGCACTTTTTTTGCAGAATTGGGTAAATATGTTTGTGTTAAAGGATTGTTCAGTAATCTAGTCACTCCACGCAATATAAACTGGAAATCTTCATCTCGATGAATTCTTGATAAATAATTTATAAAGAGGTTGTCTGGTAAATTCTGAAAAAAATATTGAGTAAGGTGACAGAATACTGTGTTAGCCTTATGCAACTATACACATGATGTTTATTATCTTAATGCATCATTTTCTATCAAAATCATCATTTGTTTTGATGTCGTCAATTTTCAAATATTATTTGTACATTTACACTTATACACATTAAAATATTACTATGCGGGTGGCAAAGTTGAAAGCTAAGAAAGAACTTAACAATATTGACTTGTTATAGTTAATGTAAACCATCAGCTTTATTTTCAAAATAACCAAATTGTAAATAAAAAGATGACTCGATATACATTCTCCATCAATCTGTGACATTTTCTCATTTCAAAACACACCACTTCATTCATATTCCCAGATATTGTTTTCTTATAGATTACTTTTTACAACATCTTCAGTCTCAACAGATTATGTTAGTCTCAATAATTCGTTTAGTTTTGTTGAAGAATTATTGTCTTATGGTGAAATAATTCATTCAATACAAGTTTTTAACTTATTTGTTAATCTATCAAATTACATAATTTAAGCTATGGCTTGATGAGAACAATTAAGCCACTGATCCTGAAAATTTTTGTAGTATAGGTGACCATAGTCATTTAATGAAATCAAAGTATTGTGGGAGAGTGTATCTTCACTGCAGAGGCAAATCCTCTAACAAAATTAACTTTAAAAAACTTATTGTTGGATAAAGTTCATAATTTATACATGAAGTGACCAAACTTTTCACCATTCAAATCTGCTCTATATTTTATGGTAATTCATTAAGTCTCTTTATCTTGGGACAGTCCTTTCTTCATTTTATATAAAAACGTGCAATACCAAAATGGATAGAATTAAGACAGGCGGAAGTGCTCCAATATTAGTTTTGGCGTTTATATATAGTTTATATATGTTTGTCTATAGAGAAACAGTTATCATTTTATTTCGCTTTCATTTTCCACAGGTTACATAGTCAATACAAAAATAATAATAAAATACCTTCTAACTAATAAGAGTGATAACGGTCATGTGGTCAACGCCTTGTCTTCGATTCTCATAGACATTGGATTTGAATCCTGACCATGAATGAAATGATTCAGGGTTTCCAAGTTCAATAATACAAATACAAATCATGTATTTGTATTATTGAACCATGCTACCATACCTGTCTACTCTACTACTATTCTCGAGTAATATTGCCTATATTTTATTTTGATACTAACACTTTGTTTTCTTTTCATTTTTCATTAAACATAGAACACAAATCGAACAATTCGTTCAAATCGAGACTATGATTGGTAGTGGAATAGGAATTGAAATCGGAACAAAGAACAGAATCGAGAATTGGATCAGGATCAGAAACCAAAGTGGGACCGGGGCCTAAATTGAGAACCTGACTAAAATTTAAAACAAAAGTGGGGGTCAGGATCAAAATCAAGTGTGACTGAGATCAGAATCAATAACGGATTGAATTGAAACTGACATCAATCAATATAAAAGAAAAAAATCATTCTATGTTCATGCTGGTGGAACTATTGCCATCAACTATTGAGACAAGCCACCTACAAGAAGGTGCAGAAAATCGGCCAGGCCAACTACTAGATAAATTAAAAATTAATGAAACTGCTAAAGTTACATTGTCAGTCCAATTGTTGTGTTCAGTAGATATTTTTAAGTGTTATCTCTGGTTTTAAAATATAAAAAAAATAAAACTTGAAAAATTAAATTTAGTAAAACATAAAGAGCTAAGAATTTCTATGCAAGGATAGATCAGGTGTCCAGCAACCAAAATATCTTGAGATGCAGAGATAGCTTAATTTCAGTTCAGATATGTTCTATTAAACTTAACCAGTATTTATAGTTATACACAAAATAAATTAATAGAAAGTGGTATTTTTCCTACTGTCACCAGTTCTATTGTGCAACCAACAATGATTTTGTATAATTTTTTAGCATGTCATTGGAACACAATACTTTAAAGACCAATAATACTTACAATACATAGAAACTTTTCATAACAACAAATAAGCAAAATGCATTAATTATTGTATATTCACAAGACGATAGATGCATGCAGTCAGTTTAGTTGGCATCATTAGATCATAAAAATATGCACATACTTCTTCAGAATCTGACATGAGCGCCCCATTGGTGTCATGGTCTAATGTCACAATGAGGATCTGCAGTGCCACTTCCACCAGAGGTTCCAGGGTATCCGAAAACAGTAGATGGTTGTACGGAAGTCCAAGCCCAACAGGATCATATGAGCACACTGTGTTTAAAAGTGACGTAAATAAAGGCAGTGCATGCCTATTCTCTGGACTTGTCAGGTATCTGAAAAATTTGTACTAAGGCACAGTTAGTAAGTCTCTACTTTGAAAATATTTTTGACATAGATTTTATTTGAAATTAACTTTACATATAAAACATAAATGAAATATTAACTTAAGTCTAATATTGCCCTAACTAATAACAAATTTCCATACTTTTAAATGTCTAAAAAATACAAATTGTTATAAAATTAAAATATTGTGATTAGTGTAACATAACCAGGTAGAATATTTGTATTGCATATTAAAACTTATAGCTAAATTATGTTCATTAATAAGATTGTGCATGTATGCATAAGTTTGTGATGCCAAATAGGGGCTAACTCAAGAAAATACTGCAGTGGTTCACTGTAGTACTGGTTTTCAGTCAGACACTTTTAGTATTTACCACTACTTGGTTATCGGTCCCAGTTACGGTTCCAGTCCTAGTTCTGCTTTTATTTCGGTTTGAATTTAATTTACAATGTCCTCTAAAAAGAAATCGTGCGAAAAAATATAGTAAATCGCTAGAAGGTCTCTAAAACTATTCTCCAAAATTATTTTTTCTTAACAAAGGGAAAGTGGTATATAAATGCTTCAATTGCAAAGCTCCTTTATTCATTTTCTTCTAAATTTGTTGGGTAATTTATCCATGAATGAGATAAAGATTAATGACATAACAACAACATAGATTTACTTTCAATTTAAAATATTAATAGAATTTATAAGATACTAACGCAATCCATTTGTTGTGATGATGCGTTGGAGATGCCGGTTGGTCAGCAGGCGGAGGTGGTTTGTATATGGTTTCACTGAAGCAAGTGAGCAGCAGCCTCAGTAACTCGGAGCGCGCCGCCTCCTGGGGCGCGTAACGAGGTGGGGAACGCGCGAAACCGACGCCCGCAGCCCAAATATATTCGCAACTGTCCAAGGAAGATAATTCTTCTGCACGTTCCTGAAAGAAATCAGAAGTATTCTGTTGTGAGGTGTTAATTTGTGGAAATCCATAATTAGACGCTTGCCTGCAAGATGCATTAACATGCAGCATGTAACCTATTGCTGACCCTCAAATCGGTTCTTCCTCTCTGAATCCCTATCCAAAGAATTGAATATAAATTCAAGAGGATTGACAGATGTCAAACACTTAAGCAAGTGCTCATTGTTTATTAATCTTAGTCCGCTAATAGTTATATTATTATTTCTACATATGTTTCATGCCAATAGATTTAAGACAAATAAAAAGGAACTATATCTCAGTATGCAAAAGTGCTTTAAAGCTATTTACTAACAATAAAATTTGTAATGTCATAATTTTTTAATTGAGAATGAATCAGAAAAGTACATCAATTAATAATATACTGATTTTTAAAAAGTATGTTTATGAATTCCACTAATGGTTAAATTCTAAGAAAAATGTTTTCTGAACTTAGTATAATAGCAGTTAATTTTCTTGATCCTTCTTTGTTGACAAAAAGCCTGCAGTTAAAAGATTATATATATTATAATTACAAATAGAAGAAATAGTTAGCAATACCTCAATTATAACAAAAATTTAAAGTACATAATAATTTGTATGTATTAGAAAGACCTATAAAATAAAATTAAGTCCTGTATTATTTTCAATAGATTGACTTTTTTTTAAATGGAAAAAAAAAATTAATATATGTATAACATTGTAGTTTTATTTATTTATTATTATTATGATAAACTCATGTGTATTTCTCAAAAGAGTAGGCAGAACCTACAGATTTTCATATAGCATGATCTTTGCATATTTCTCTTGCTTCACTGACATCCATCAATCTCTTCGTGCCAACTCGTTCAATATGGGTGCTTAACATGTAGCTCTTCTTCAATAAGCTGCCAATTTTGTTGGCATGATATTTATTAAGGTGACCTTTGTCGACTTTTATATCACACACCTTCACTCTATAGATTTCTATTGTCATCCACTTTCACTTACCCTTCTCAGATGGCCAAACCCACACATCATAGCTTTTCTCTAGTAACGCCTGTTAAATCGTGTCTCTTTTTGACAACACTATTTCTACATCTATTTTTTAGAGATACTCCACCCATATTACACAGAGATTGAATCTCCGCGGCTTTGATTCTACTTTCATTTTCCTTCTGCCATACCCATTTTTCATTACCATATACAAGCATAAGGGATCATCAGGACATCAAAATGGATAATCAAACATACTTGTAGTAAAACACTATTACCATTTATAATTGCAAGCAAGTCCCTATTCACTTTGTTCCTTACTTTCACTCTCCTTTCAACATCTCTATTGTGTTTACCATCATTTGTCAAAGAAACTACCTACTTAACAAAATCTTTCACTTGTTCCACTCTTTCATTGTCTGTGTGTATGTGCGTGCGTGTGTATCACATTCAATCAGTTTCGCTTTCTTCAAACACCATTACTTTAGTCTCGCTAACATTTACTTTCGCACCTCTTTTCCTAACAGAATCGCTAATTTTTGTTGTTATTGCCTAGAACTGGCATGGCGACGGTGCAAGGATTACTTGGACGTCAGCATACAGGAGGCATTTAACAAACAGTTCACCCATTTTTAGTCCAAATTCATACTTTTTCAAATTCTACTATAACTATACCTGTATGACATCTCTACGGATGTCAAACCAATCAGTGTAGGACCCATTTATGTCGGCATAGGCACTGGAGTGCACGCATAGAGATCGCGTGCCTATATCTATCCACTACTTACACCATGCATGGATAGAGTTCTCCATAGATCCATTACTTTTATATCTATCATAAGCTTTTTCCAGTTCTACAATAGCACAGAAGATCTTTTGGCCCTTTAAATAGTTGTACATATATAGTAATATACAAATATGTACAATAGTGATATATAAATTAATTAAAAAATAAACTGATCAGATGACAGAATTTCTCCCATGATCATGAGCAAAAATAGATTTTACTACAAGTGAGATTATTTTTTAATCTAAATGGTAAAATCATTTGAGTATTGAGCAAGATAAAAGCCTTCTTTAGGGTCTAAATGAATAACAAATTCGTTTAAAATCAAAAATAAACTTAAAATTTCTTTTTTTTAATTATAATTAAATATAAATATATATTTTTTTATATAATTAATTAATTTACTTACAAAATAATTTACGTATGTTGTTTTAATGATTAATTTAAGTAAAATACATCTCGTTTAGTAATACAAAATAAAATTTCTTAATAAGCCCATTAACTAATATTAACTTACAGGTCCCATTCTCTTAGTACTTGTTACAGTAAAATCTGGGCAGAACAGCAAATCCTGAAACAAGTATTAATTTAATTTTAAAACCTAATATTTTGTGATTAATTAAATACCGTATTACATAACTAATAAACAAATGTCTTCAGGGGATTCAAACATACACATGCATATCTTTCTTTTTTTTTGTAAACATATACACAATATATAGAAAACCCAGACCCAACACAAATATTAATTTTTAAACAAATAAATGTTTTTTTTTGTGTGGAAAATATTCTCACATATGGCTCTAATAATTGTAATGAAAATTTTTATCCTGGAAAAGGCTTGATTTTTAAGTTTATATAAATTAATGTCTTCCCTAGAAAAAATTGAGTATATACAAAAAAAAGTACTAAACATTGTTTTATACAACTATCTCTTATGATTTTGAGGTAATTATGTTATCGCTATGCTTTTGGTTTTCAACAAGAAATGGCACTACATATATAAAATACATAGGTAAATTTTGCAATTAAACATTGTTGGAAGAAAATGAATATATGTAATTTTCCCGAATGTAGTTATTATATTTCCTTAGCAAATTTAGATGCTCATGTACTTGAAAAATTTTGTATGGATATGCTTCAGGAGTGAACCATTAAAAATCTTATATGCAACACATGAATATGAAAGGTACTAAAGACTCATTTGTTGGATAAAACCAAACTCGTCTGTTCTACAGGTACACATATTATTTATAACACTACCAATTTATATCTTAATGGACAATTTATTATGAAACCTGATTGCTAAATTTTTGAATAAATTCGGGCAAACTTATTCATGCGGCTTCATTAAATTTAATATATTGGTCACACAATGAATGATGATTCAGTTATAGAAAAGTATATATTGTAATATGAGACTGAAATTTATTTATTATTGGCTCTCTTTATCATAGTCAGTTAATAACTTCTATACACGTTTGGCTTTTCATATATAAATATTTCAGGTAAAAAACAGGTTTAGGTTATCATTTTCACCCCATTTTCATAAATTGAATTTTCACCAGATCTTAACTTTTTAGCATCCTGAGAAACTATTTTAACCATTTTGAACCATTTCAAAACGGCATGCAGCATAACTCCAACAATTTTCATTCTTTTCATTAGAATTTGTTCCAATATCTTTAAAATAAGATTTTGAAGAGAAATACGTAGGGGATTTTTGATAAGTTAATTTAATCATTATTTATTAACAAATGATTATCTTTTTTTTATGTTGAAAATTTAACGATTTAATTCAAATACTCGCCAATCACGCAAAAATCAATATTTTTAAAATCCCCTACGTATTTCTCTAGCTATAAGCATGTACAATAAGCGTTTTTTTTTCTAGATCGAAATTTGCAGCAGCTACACTGCGTGCCGCAGAGCGCCGCAAATTCTACTTGTCTCGCGAAAATGGCTGTGGTGCCATCATTTTTAAATATTTTTTTATAATAATTTTCTTTTTTGTTACTTAAATATACACTAAATAACTTCCTCCAATATTATAATTTTATTACCTTTCCTTCCACCCAAAAAAAAAATGACAAAAAAACACATTTTTTTGGGCTGTTACAGTGGTGTTACCCCTTAATGAAACATATTTATAATATTTACTATTAATATATAAACACAAAACACAAAACACTATAATTTAAAGTTGACCATATGTTTATATTTTGCATACTCACACAAATAGCATTTATTAGTGATTGTGCTAATGGTACAGATTCATTTTCTGAGGCAGCAGGTAGCGATGACCAAAAAAATCCATGCCATTCTGGCTCTTCAAACATGTATGGTAAAACACGAGTCAGCAATCGTGCACAATTTAAAGCTGAAAAATATTATGCACACAGTTAAAAATATACTCCAACTGACGTATTAAAAATTGATTATCAATTTAGCAATTTACCAGTCTGTTGCTCTCTTTGAGTCCTGCAGCTGTTGTCTACAATTTTAACCATTTTCTCCACAGCTTTATAAACTAATGTCGCCAAATTTGTAGGTGATTCTTCGCGCAAAGCGCGAATTTCTGCACCTGGTACTAACGCAAATACATCTTGTACGTTTGTCACATTTTCTGACCAAAACTGGTCCCAAAAGGAGTCGTCAGAAGAATCAATGGGCTGAAAACCATCAAAATATTTAAGTATTGCAAAAGTAATCTGTCAGCCGTTTAGTTTATATAATCACCTGTGTCTTAGATGTAAGCTGCACCACAGCTTTTCTAAAGTTTAATTTAGTATCTGCATTACCCATTTTTACTAATTATTATTACAAATCATTTCAGAACAAAAGGGAATTACGAATGAACTCCCTGTTATTGATGACTTTTGACAGTCCGTAGATGACAGTTTAAGACGTGTCATAAACAAACATTTCAGTCCTCTAAATTCTAGTCAACAATCAAACAAGACTTATATATTCTTAAAACATAGACAAGTAGATAAATACAGCATAGATAGGAACAGAAATAGAAAGAAGGAAGTTTAATTTTGAGTAACCGATGATAATTATGCATCCACATGTCATATCAGAATTATTAAACTGAGTATAAAAAAAAGTAAGTCCGACATTAATAGTCATAAATTTTTGTTCATAAAATTTTAAATGGATATTTACCTTAAACAAAAAAAAACTAAATGGAACCTTATGGTAACCGAAGTAAAACCAGAAAAAACCGTTTACTATAATTTCTAGAAATAATGCTTAATCTGATTTATCCGTTACTTGTGTCGAACGTAATCATTCTTTTTTATGAATCTGTATGCCTGTATGAAAAAAAATGTTCCTGTAGTCACTCGTGTACTTGTCAGCTTGTCCATCTATCGCATCTAATTTGCTTCAGATATACTGAATCGATCGAGGTGAAATTTGCTACAAATGTGAGTTTCTATTACTTGAACATTCATATGTAACATAAATAAATGAGTTTTAAATAAAGGACTACTTTTTAGGGTAAAACAAGAAAATAGATAAAAGTATCGCTAACTGTACTGTGTGTAACATCGAATGAAAGGACTTGTTGGGAGGATCTCAAATATATATTTTTTAGTAATAATGTTAAAATAAATAAATTAAAAATACATTTAATCTATTTGACATTTTAAATTAAAATAGTAGGAAAAAATATTAAAATTAATTATTACCTCCTTTATTTTCGAAACAATTGACTCTGAAGTTTTAAAAAAAAAATTACAAAAAATTTTTATGGATGGATATTCCGCCACGAGAAAAGGGTTCAATGAAAGAGCCATTGTTATTGCACCACACACACACACACACACTGGCTTCACCCTCTTTGGCGGGAGAGCTGCTTCTTTTCTTTCTTAGGGTACTTATTCTGTTGACCGCTGCATATCAATTAAGATTTTTTTTTGTTTTGTGTAGGAAATGAGTCTTCTCAGACGAAAGATACCCGTCCACGCAATCAAGAGACTGAGTTATGTGGGATTTTTATTCACTAATAACACTCTCTTGGGGTGACTAATGTAAAGCTCATGTCTCCAACGTGGAGTTAATATACTTAGTCGGGCGGATGAAGCGAACAACTGAGTTTGGAGATTTCGTGTAGCGTGGGAAAATAATAATTAATTATTGACCAGGCTCATTGGTCCAATATGAGATGAGAAGAGAGATAAATTTTAATCGAATTAAAACTTATTATTTTTGATCTCCTACACGAGTTAGGTGTATTCGATCAGGGAAATATGTTAATCCGACGGATTGGCGATGGTGTGGAATTTTTCGCGATCAAAGATGTATGTGTGCGCTCCTGATTATATAGAGAAACGCGCTTCCCCACTACCGTGCGACCGACTATCGTTTAAAGAAGGAGATTTGCCATCTTTTTCTTTATGTTTCAAAAATATTGTGAAACTGTAAAACAAATAAATTATTGACAAATTATACTCATTACACTATTCTATTTATCTGGCCGTGCGTACATTATTTATTATATAAAGTACGCTACATAAAGAGTTATTTAAAAGGTATGATGCAAGCACCGTAAAACTGTTTCTGGTGGCGTTTTCTGTCCTATATTTTCATAATTTCCACCTTATATTTTTGACACGTAACGCTTTATATGTATAGAGTGACAGTACGAACCGACTGCATGTCCTAATTACCTAGAATGCCTCTTATCTTGGTTATGCAGCCATCCGTAGCAAGTGACTGTCACGCGATCCAGTTACGTGCCTGATTGAAGATTCACCTAAATATCTCAATAGATCTATTATTCCACCTACATTTTAAAGACGAAATAAAACAACCACCAAATAATACAATTTAATCAGTTTAAGCGCCTAACTCAGTGCCCACATCGTCAATCGCCTCCTAATCTATCAAAATTATCTGTCTCTTTCTATGAATCCTTTTCACCAGAACGATGCAATATAAAACTAAATTGCATAATGCATTTTTGTTGTTGTATACAATCACAATACGTTTTTATGATAATGACATTTAATTTTACATAGTGAAATATTAGGTGTAGGAAAAAATTTTTTCGTATTATCTTTTTAAGATAAATAGGCAACAATCAGCTTTTGACGAAGTAAACAGTACCATTGCTGAAGTAGTTAAGTGGTTTAGTATTAATAATTTTCTTAATGAGAGGAAAACAAAACTTTTTAAATTTTTTTGGACAAGTGCTTAACTGGTCGACGCAAACGTAATTGTCAAGAACAAAACTGGAACAACTCCAAGACAGACTAGAGTTCGAAATTATTGCACCCTCTACGGCGACTTACTTCCCGTACAACGATTCGAACAGGCCTTCGACCTTAGACATTGCATTGACAAAAGGAGTCGCCTTAAATTTAAATAGTATTGAGACTCTTCATAACCTTTTGTCCGATCACCGGCCGGTATTGCTAAAAATGGGTCCTCCCGACGGCGGGAGGCCTATCTTCACTATTAAAATTACCGACTGGAAGAGAGTGTCGATGGTGTTTGAAAAAATCGACACTCCACCTCTCAATAGCATCCCGGATGACATTAGAACAACTGAAGAGATTGACCACGCTATAGGTGCTCTTACCAGCCACGTCAGGACGGTGGTCGAGAAATGCGAGCGGAAGGTTCCGGCATCCTCGGATCGTCGGAAATTTCCGCCCGACATTCTCGAATTGGTAAGAGCAAAAAACGCAGCTTTGCGCCGCGCGAGCGCATATCCCACTCCAGAGTATAGATCTAGAGCGCGAGCACTCCAACGCAAAGTGAAAGCTCGCGTTCAGGAATTCCGAAATGAGAGTTGGAACGACCTCATGGAGGAAATTAATCAAGCGTTTTGGAAAATCACCAAAGCGCTTAAAACAGAGGGGTATACTCCTATACCCCAGCTTAAAAGACCAGTCAATACTCTCACGTTTCTCCCCCGCATGACATAGCTCATATCAATAGTATCGAGGAAGAGGTTCTTCAAAAAATCTCCCTTGAACCCAAAGACGATCTGACGCCTGTCTCACTCAGCGAAGTCCAAAAGCTGGTGAAATCGATTAGTACCAAAAAGGCACTGGGCCTAGACGGTGTTCGTAATAAAGCAATAAAATGCTTTTCCCAACCACTTTTAAGTTTACTGGTCGTGATTTTTAACGCGTGCCTTCAAAATTGCTATTTTCCCTCCGCCAGGAAGGAGGTGGAGGTAATCGGCATCCACAAGCCAGGGAAACCTCGTGACCTCCCTGTCAGTTACAGACCGATCAGCCTCCCGAGCGGTCTGGCCAAACTTTTCGAGAGAGTTCTTAAAACTCGTCTCAGTAATCACCTTTTCGGAAAAGGCTTTATCATTGACGAACAGTTCGGTTTTCGTCCAGCTCATTCGTGTCCGCAACAAGTCCTCCGCTTAGTAGAATATGTCTCGGAGGGCTTTAAAACCAAACAGAAAACCGTAACTGTCTTCTTTGACGTAGCTAAGGCCTTCGAAAGAATATGGCACGCAGGTCTGGTGTATAAATTATATTCCCTCCAAGTGCCAGATCGTCTCATACTCACTATTCAAAATTTCCTCTCAAACAGACATTTCACATTTAGGCATGAGCGTACTCACTCGACAAGACGTCTTATCACAGCAGGAGTTCCGCAAGGCTCCGCCCTCTTTCCTCTGCTGTACTCCGCGTATACCAACGACATATCACGTCCGACGTCCGCGTCTAGCTCGCGCTCTTTGCCGATGATACCGCGCTCTTTTATAGGAGTAGGACTAGGCGCTCCATCTTCCTCCACCTTCCGAGGGCCATTGATGAGCTAGCTCAATGGTTCCGGAAATGGCGGATCGAGGTAAATCCTGATAAGTCGGTAGCTATACAGTTCAAGTATAGCAATAATAGGAGTTTAATTGTTGTCGACTGGAACACTCCCAATCTAAAAATGTTGAACGCGAGAATTCCGTAGCAACGGTCACATAAATACTTAGGTGTCATGCTCGATAAAAAATCTCCACTTTCAAGAGCACATCGCGCGTGTTAGGAAAAATGCGCTTTTCTACACAGCAAGGCTCGGAGCCATGCTCGGTAGAAAAAGCAAATTATCTAGGCGCAATAAGCGCACACTATACAAAATGTGCATTAGGACGGTGATGACGTACGCGTGTCCAGTATTCGCTCACGCCGCTCCTAAAGCACTACATAGGCTACAAGCAATACAGAACAAATTCTGTAGAGCAGCAACGGACGCACATTGGTGCGTTCGTAATTCCATTCTCCATAGAGATTTGGAACTCCCCACCCTTCCTAAATATATTAAGGACGCATCGAAGCGATTCTTCGACATCGCGGGATCAAATCCCAATGTGCTCCTTCGCGCCGCGGTTGACTATCAACCGCCGCCTCCCACCCACTTTATCCGTAGGCCATGGAACGTACTGTTCGATCCACCTGACACTCTTACAGCGGCAGTTGATAGCCTTAATGACGTCAACGATACGCATGACTGACTTAGAATAGGTCTATCCGTTAGTTAGGTCATCGAACTATATCCCTTACTACACCCGGCCGCCGCTGACCGCTCCCGGCCGGGCAGGAGGAACGGGAACCGACCCGTGACGGTTTCCGGTGACATCCTATGCCGAGACGACAACCTCCAGGAGTCGTCCATAGGGCATGTCACGCGCCGTCGGCACTCGCACGTGCCGTCCGGCCGCGCACGGCGAAGCTATCATAGTCGTCCGACCGGTCGTCCGACCAGTCGTTTGACTACATAGCATAGCCGAACCACCGACTTCACCTTCAGGGGGACTTTTTTAGTGGGTTTCAGCCCCACACTACCCACGCGTACGAGCGCGAGGGTGTGCGGGATAGACATTTTATACCCCTTCCACGTCGCAAGTGGGAAACAAAAAAAAAAATGTCAAGAACGAAATACTGGACACGACCTTATTCCTCGGTCTCACTTTAAATGCTAAACTGCATTCGAATTCTCATATTACGAAATTGGCGAAAAAGGTTTAGTTCTGCAGCACATGCAGTCAAATGAAATCGGCGGCATATAGATAAAAGCACCACGGGACTAGTTTATTTCAGTTTTTTTCTTAGTCTCATGACCTATGGAATTGTTTTATGGTGTCACGCAGCCGATATAAACATAATTTTTGTGTTGCAGAAGCGAGCTATTCGTGCCGTTTATAATTTGAGACCAATGGCATTTCTCAGAGAAAAAAAAAATTTAGGAAATTATTATTTTAACTTTAAGATCACAATACAAATACGAAAACCTGGTATATGTGAAGAGATATAAAGAATAGTTTCAAAAAAATGAGCGACATCCATAATATTAACGCTAGAAATAATAACAATTTCGCTACTCATAAAACCCGTCTGAGCAAATTAATCATTTAAGGGGCAATGTGTACGTGTTTTGTAAATCGCTTCACAGAGTCTTATTTGATAGGAAAAGGTGGATGTAAAACTTTTTCAGCAGAATCTAAGGTCTAATTAATGATGTTTTCGATAAGCGTTAAGGATTTTGAAGCCACTAGTTAGTATTAATTTGATGCAAATCTCGGGTTTTATTCTTTCATTTTGTATAATCCACCTGCTCATCTAACATTATAGCTAATAATTTGATCTTAATCATCATTAATAAATTATTCAATGGTATTTTAAGCATATCAATTTTTAATAATTGTTGTCAAATCATTACAATTTTACTTTAAGTACACCCATGTACACATACATACATGTGGTGGAGCAATATTATGGGCTAGTTGGCTATAGTACGAAAGTATTTTCCGTGGTTATAATTAAATAGTATTTTATTAATTATTATTTTTCATTAATCATTCCACTATTGCAGTGTTCTAATCCACTTTGTATCTTAATTTAACACCACAATTTATGAATTTCAGGAGTAGTGTTGATTTAATATTACGCGCACATTCTCAAATATGTCGATTGAATCCTTAGAAATGATATTTCTCCTAATTGATCATTGAATATCTTAAGCTATACTCCTTGGTCTTAATATTCTGTATTCATAGTCTACCTCTTAATATTCTGTGATCGAGTATTATTCTCATTCTGTAATTCTTGTCGATTGCTGGCATAGATTGTGCACAGATCACCCAATTTAAAAAATGGCTTCAGCAAATATAGTCCGAAGCGCATTAAATGGATTCTTACGCAAATCTGTGACATGTAGAACTCCTGTAATCAGCAGGCTAGCTTGTGTTGCTGTACAAAACAAAACGTTTTCGAATAAATCTTCCCTAAATCCGTATTTTAACACAACACCTCAAAATGGGGTAAGATCTTTATGTGAATGCATGTGATCGTTTCTCTTATTAAAAGGGCTTTTTTTTTATCGTAAATAGGTTATTTTGATCGAATAAAGCAGACATATTGTTATTAGATTAATATACAACAACTATACCTTAATAACCTCACATCTGTTGCATAACTACAATGGTACATGAAAATGTTTAGGTACAATATCGGCATACACGACAGTTTTGTGCAAAGTCTGCCCCTGCGGAAATAGAGGCGCGTGTGCTTAAGGTGTGCCTGGCGTACGACAAAATCAGTGGAGACAAGGTAGTTTTTTGTAAAAGCATTTTTTTTGTTTATTTCAGACGAAGCCAAAACTCGGTGTCCGCTGGTACAGTGAGGGCCCTCCTCTTACTATCGAACTTATTGCATCTCGGGTGTTACTTGTTCTCAAATTGTATGACAAAATTAATCCTAACCAGGTAGAAAACCTGTTATTCTTAATTACTGTGTACTGTATATGGAATAGCTTTAAAATCATTTTTAGAATTTTATTAGCATTATAGTCACAATGTTGCACTTGAAAATAATTAAATTCACAAGTGTCATATTTCCACTTAGATTATTGATTTTTTATTGTTTTGACTATGAAAATTTTTGTAGTTCTTACATTTAACTTTTCAGCTAACTCTGGACTCACATTTCATCACTGATCTTGGATTGGATTCTTTGGACCATGTGGAAGTGATTATGGCGATGGAGGATGAATTTGGGTTTGAAATCCCTGATGCCGATGCAGAGAGACTGCTTCGTCCCAAAGATATAGTTCAATATGTAGCCGACAAAGAAGATATTTATGAATAGATCCAACTAGTATAACAGATACTTTAATTCAGTGTAACTGCAATTAATAATTCATTGTTTATGCATTTTTAAACAGCTGATAGAAGGTTGCTTTCTTTTTATGCAGTTATATATGGATTAATGAAAATGCTGTTTCTTTTTTGTAATATACAGATACTGAATTAAGTTAAAAATTGTACATTCTGTTTTGATTATATACCTGTTAGTGTAGAAAGTGTAGTCTTTATAATAACAAAATACATTAATGTACTATGGCTGGATTTGTTTATAATATTAAGTGCTACTTGTAACAGCAAAACATGTAAAACACCATACCACACAATAGATATACGACTCAAGCTTACACAACTTGTGTGAGATTATTCTATGATTTCATAATTCTATATGAATAGATTTCAGTAGCACTAGAGTTCATAGTTTTTAATATTACAAGACCTTTAGAATCAAAACAGGCCAACATTCTGGTTTTCTAGGAATCATCACATAATGGCTGCAATACTGACATTGAAAAATGTCTTAGCGATAATGTCACCCTCAGATTAGATGGCCATCTTTTCATGATAAATTATGACACAGAAATATTTCATGATGGGATTTGAATAATATTGATATAGCTTTATTAACAGGTATACAGTGGAATCATGTTAGCGAAATCAACAAGTTAAAAATTACACTTTCCTTTCGCTGAACCCTCAAAATATGCAGTTAGAATTATTTAGATTTTGTAACTCAAACAAAATGTATTTTTTTATGAACAGGTATTGATGGTACATCTTTACACTCTATAAATTGAATTTCAAAAAACAATCTCCATAAGTCAAAGTTAACAAGATTCCAGCTTTCTGCTTCTGATGCTGGTCTGTCACATGGAGTTCATAAAGTTTTTATCGTAATTCATCCCACTTCCTTATTCTCTCTCCTTCCAATTCTTTGTCCTCCTCTTATATTTTCCAAGAGTCACCCACGTTGTGATAAGGTCAAGTTTTTTTTTTTTTTTTGTAACTTCAGGCTACATCCTTAAATAAAGAGCGTAACTTTTTTCTGACATCTGATATAAATGAAATAAAATCTATATTCTGCTTCAAATAGTCAATATCTCTCTATCGCATTAAAATCCTATCAGTGATACAAAGTTGTATGCAAATAGACAAACACAAAATTTAATATTTATTTTCTTTTACATTACCTTGTCATCTCCTCTCCACTTTTTCTATTTTTCATACATACCTACCTTCAATGTATAGACATTCCCTTCTACTGTTTTATTATATGTACTTACTTGGAATTCTCCTCAGCAGTAAAATCAAAGCTATGTGTTCTATTGTCTTTGTACACTTGCAATTGTAAACAAATTTTCCAAGGCACACATCTGTGTATCTTATGTTTATTATGTTGGGGCTCCTTCCTTGAAAAGTTTATTAATATAAAGCTTAAGTTGAATTTTTAATGGCTTTACAATTCGAAAATATACTTAAATATTGTGTTTCTATAAATCAAAATTTTTGCATTAAATCCTTTGTATCTTGATATACTTGTTAAGTAGAATACTTAACTTTATTATAATTTTGATCATTTTAAATCACTCCAATCAGAATCAATTTTGCAATAATTATTCACTATTATTTTAAGAATGCTCAAAAACTATATAGCTCTCTCTAACAACAGATGTACTGTAATCAACGGAATCGTGATTTAGCATTACAATGTCAAAAAATGCTTTCTAATGGCGACAGCACTGTCGTAGGAAACCAGAGTTTAATAGTGAACCCATTCAATTTGAACTCATTTAATTAATCATAAGGGATCCTTTGTCTAGATGTACATTTTTTTTATTTATGTCTATTTCTCAGAAGAGTAAGCAGAGACCACAGATTGTCACGTGGTATGATCTTTATATCCTCTGTTTCTGTCATCAAGTGATTGTTTCACCTAAGCTCATTATTGCTTAGTTTGACTTTTTTTCAATATGTCACTGAGGATGCCCCTTTCTGACTCTTCTATTACATACATTCACTTTGTTGATTTCTTTTGTCAGTTTACTTTCATTCATCCGTTTCAAATGGCTATTTATCTTAGCATATGCTAAGTTGTTAATACTCATAATACCACTCAATAATAATGTACTCCAAAAAATATTAGTTGTGGAGTATAAATTCACTAAATTTTTTGGACATTCTACATGTACTACACGGAAATTGTATTCAACTTTAATATTTTTATTTCATAGGTTATAATACGTCATAACATTTAAAGAATTTGCAATTTTTAATACTACTTCTTTTAAATTAGCATGTGTTGTTCAGACAGTTGTTCCTCAACGAGAATGAGCAAAAAACTTGAGGGTAGCTCTTTTCAAACCCAATTTATATAGATTTCCAATGATATAAAAACTATTAAAAAAAACAACATGTAGGAAGTTGAGCTCTTGTTATGTCCATTTCTCCTCTAAATATTCATAGATTGTATAATCCCCTTTTTTGCAGTGTTTGCTTAATAAAAACTTTAAATCTGTATAAGGGTAAGTTTTTTATAATGTCAGAAATATTATTGATATACAGAGCCACCCTATTTCTTCGACTTTGTGACCTTATGTAGTAGACTAAAATCTTAAAGAAATAAAAATAAACACAGTTTATTTTTATTTCTCATATTAATATTTCGTCTATCACTATTTTCATTAAAAAGTTCCAATTTTTTTTCTTATTTATATTAATCTTCACTGCATCGATTCTACTTTCATATTCTTTCTGCTACACTAACTTTTACAGCCCTGCTTAAGTATGGAGACTAGAACTCTGTGGTAAATAGTGAAATACCTTTATTATTATCATAAACTCATACCTCTTTCAAAGAAAAGTAGGCAATCTACAAATATCCTTGTGATATTTGCATATCTATTTTGCTTCACTCACATCCATCAAACTTCATGTAAGCTCGTCAGTTTTGGGAGTATAACATTTTGCCAACCCTTCTATCACTCATATAATGACTTACCAGGTCTTTTAATATTGTTTGTGTCTACTGACAATGCTTATAGATAAATTATATATCTGCTGCTGCTGTAAGTAATATTGTTATATTAAAGTATTTTGAAATTGACCCATTAAACATACATATAGCAGCAAAACTATGCAGTTGTAATTTTTTTTGGAGAGTACAGCACCTCTGCCATAATTTTACAAAACCATACAAATGATAGCAAATAAATGTATGAAATTTATGGAGCACCTCTATGGCCTACTTCAATGAACAGCATGTTTTTGTACAAACTTTTACTTAGTATGCTTTAAGCTCATGGTGGGAGTGCAGATGTTTATCTGAAGCATCCTAAACAGGAGACCCCGATGAAAATAAAACTAGAGATAATGTTTACACTTATTTATTTTTCTCTATATAAATTAAAGAACAGAACAAGGTGGCTACAATCACATAAATATGTACAACTAAGCTCGAAGCACATCCTATGCTCTGCATATCCTCTCATTTCATACACATAAGCACTTTTTGCATTATTTGAAAAGGAAACTGCTTAGAATGAGTTAGCAAGTTGGATATGTATAAAATTCATCCCCAAACTTTCATCTGTGTGCAAAAAAGTAATGGTCTAGCTTATATGGGCCATAGCACAAGTGTAGATTGTGATTGGTTTGTTTTATTTTATTGATATATGTTTAAGTTTGTGTAAGAAAAAACTTTGCTGTATGAGGCAATACTAATATAACAATCAATTCTGGCAAATCAAAAACATAGTAATTTTGCTGAAATAATTGCAAAATTCAAACAAATCTATAAAATTCAGATTTTAATTATTAAGAAAATTTTTCTAATGATATGAATTGCAGGGATGATAAAAGATGAGATTATAAAAGAGGACTTATAACACCAAGAAGCAATTTAAGAAATAAAGTACAATCACTAAAACTATTCTTTTTCAAACTCTAAATATGTAATTAAAATTTCCAAGTGCTCGTGATATAAATTGAGAAACATGCCTTATTTTTGTACTATTGAAAAAAATTTCATTCTCAAATTTTTCCCAACAATTTGTTACATAAAATCAAAAAAGAAAATGGTTAACTTCATTACAATGTAATTTTCAACATTAATCAAACATAAAACAATATTAAAATTATAACTAGTTCTGAATAAGTAATTAAAAAATTCAATTTTATTATTGAAATGCATATCCTAGGAAAGAAAATAAAGACTTGTTTACTGCTTTTTATTTTTATAAACTAATATAAATGGGCCTCATGTTAGCAGTTGAGCTTCTCACAATATAATCACACAGTCATGGACATAAAAACAGGTAGACAGAGCATTGTCAGGCAATGATCGACACTAATGAAATCTAATAATTTCTGTCAAATTCACCAGACTCAGGTTGTTGCTGTCAAGTAACCTGTTGCTATACAATGCTTCGATCATTGCTTAATAATATGCTGTCTGCCATTTTTATGTTTATGCACACAGTATATTTACTTTGGGGATGATCACTCTTGACACAAACTGAGATCATTGTAATACAATTTACATAATCTATGGTTCAAGCGATTGTGAAATATAATTTAATGCTACCAAATTAAAAGTAATGCTAAACAAAATATCAGTTACTGGGCCAGTACATAATATTATGTTTTCAACTAAAGAGTTTAAACATAATGACATTGACGTCTGAAACATGCTGTCTTTATCAGCTACAAAAATATAATCGAGCAAAAAAAAATAACATACTGAAATAATAAATACAACATAACCCACTCAGTGGTAAGTAGACAATAGTTACAAATCAACATATCTTAGTGTCTTTTTAATTTATACCATTTAACAAAGAGATTAGTCACCTAGAAGACTGGATTAATTTCACCATTTCTACCTAAGGGCTTGACATCCTTGTTGCCATAATTTTTTTTCATTACTATTATTAGCTTTGGATCAAATAAATCACATTATTTAGAAATGGTGAGATATAACACAAGTGACACAACAACTGTACACTGAACATTATGTACACAAGTCTTAATTTATATTTACATTTTAAATAATACAAATCTTTTACACAGTATTCATCAGAAACGCTCATTTCACTTCTTTGAAATATTAGGTGGTGTAGAAAGTTGTTTTGAAACAGCACTCGATTGCTTCATGTTTGCCAATGAATCACACCTCGTAGGATTACTATAAAGTTACTAAAGATTAACAAAGAAATTACTACCATATCTTTTAATACTTTATTTGAAACTATTAACTAGTTTTGATGTAGCTAAGCGGAAGATAAGACATCACCATTATGCCAATGATTTTGTTGTCCATTTCTCACTTTTTCTTGAACACAACAATATAACTTCTGTTTTATGTTGCAAATGGGCCAATAGGCATGCACGGTGAAGCATGGGAAGATTGAAAGAGGGAGGAGGGAGTTTACATTCAATTGACTGGCATTCACAAAGTAGTCGAGTAATAATTTATTTTGTTTCAAGTATATAGCAAACTTTATTGGTGTCTTTTTAATTTATTATATTGTCGGTCCTGTCCTGTACTTTCACATTAGTAAATATTAGAAAAAATAAGCCTTTTGAAATGTATCAGATAGTCACAAGTTTCATTACCAATTTTTGTGTATAACCTTGAATAAATATCTCCAATGTATACAAATATAATATCTAGGATTCAGCATAAAACTTTGGCCGATTAAAGTCAATAACCAGAGGATCCAATATAAAACAGGTTTGCTTACAAGACATGGATTGTTGTATATTACTAAGGAAACAATGCTTCAAATTTTCTTAAAGAAATTCACATTAATTACTTGAGATATAACATTTTATGAATAGTTATTATTCCTTAAAAGAATTGCAATTATATCATTGGTTGAATTTCATTTCTAGAATTATAGTGCAAATTGTTCTTTAGAAATGTAATAATAAACATCCATATTAGTGGGACCTCCAGCCAGCAACTGTCAACATATTATACACATATTGTAAATGTTGATATTTATGCATAAATTCATGGTACTTTTAGTTAATTGCATTACTTTGTTAAATAGTATTTACTAGAATATTTAAAGGCGAGGCGGGGAGCAGTCGAGTATGGCTAGGTTGAGCGCGTGGACACGGACATACGTAGTAGATAGGGGCTGCCTAAGTGGAGCAGGGCGGCCACGCGCTACCGCAGACGGTGGGGATGAGGGCGTGAACGTGTACGGCCCGCTGATCGCAACGTTCGCACCGCACCACCGTCCACACGTGCCACACGAACGACTGGTTGCAATAGCTTGCAGACCACGCCGCCTGAGACTCCAGTGGCGCCACGCTTCCTGCCACCGCGGCTGACACGACGCTTCTCTGGCTCCTCTCGTTCCCAATCTTCCGATATTGAAGATTGTGATCTATTTTTTTGCTCATGTCCAGATTCTGCTTTTGTTATCTCTTCTGTTTTGAGCTTATCTTCAGAACGTAATAAAACTTTAACATCTAACCGCAATGAATTATCAGATTTATCATTACATTTTACTGAATCAAGTCTAGCTGCTAGAGGAATATCAGCAGAGTCGACAGATTTCTCCTCAAGCTTCGACGTTTCATTTTCAGAGGTGATGACACGCACAGCAGTAGTAGAAGTGCACTGTACTGCTTTGCCAGATTGTTCATTAGCAACTGTTGTGTATGTCGCCAATGCAATCTCCTCTGTTTCACTTGTGGATTCTTCTTGTGTTGATTCATCAATGGGATTGAGACACTCTACCAAAGAGCGGTTTTCTGGAACAGTATCAGCTTTAGTGAGAATTGCAGCACCTGACAGTATGGATTCTTCTTTTTTGACCAATTTCTTTTTATTGGGCCAACCAGTCCGATTCTTCTTTTTGAATTTATAACCCTTTCTTATAGATCGTGAAGGTACAGCAACTTTGATTTCATCTCTGATAGTTTCACAACTTCCAGATTCAGAGACGAGGTTGAGCACATCAGGCATATTGGTGGAAGTTATAATTGCTGTCTCACCTTCCATCGTATCATCTGACAAATCATATTCTGCAACATCTTCAAATACTTCTGAGAAAAATTGTTGTAATCGTTCTGACATTTGTCGTGTCTCTGATGCGACAGGTTCAAGTTTAGTCGCACTGAGAGTCTCTGAAAGAGTATCTTCAGAAGCAGTAGACTTTGTATCGTCAGCGTGTCGACGCCGGTGTAACAAGCCTGCCGAGCCTAGTATGGCAAGTGTGGATGCATGTTCCCGTGGTGATTTCCTGGGATGCGCGTCGAATGCAAGCAGAGCGGCCACAGTTCGCTTTCTGCCTCTCTGGCGTCTGAACCCGCGCGTTCCGTAACCACGCGAAGAGCCGGCTGCACCAAATGCGTTGCCTCGTTCCTCACGTTTCACCAAGTCACTTAGTGGACAGCAGTTGGGTTTCAAAGGAGGGAGCTGACCAATTTCGTATGGCAATTTTGGTGATTTCGAATATAGGGCTAGAACAAAGAAAATCATAATGATAATTTATAGTAGATATACACTTTTTTTTGTAAAGTAATATTGTGAGATTAAAGTAATTTTTTCCTATTTATGTACTATTCAAAATCATAGTTGGAAAAAGGTGTTTTTACTGTAAATTTTTGAATACAAATATGAGGTATATATTTCATCCCTCATAATTTACTTTATATAAAAAAAGATAAAGTAAAGTAAGAAAGTTTCAAAACCATGATCAATTTTTTCCAAATTTGGTACAAAATTACTAATGGTCAATGGATATTTTTCTGATGAATGACAAACGAACACCATAACTGTTTCATGTTTTGACTTAATCCTTACCAAAATATTGGGGTACATTTCTTGTCATAACTTTATCTTCATCCTGCCTTTTAAAGGTCTCAAACCAGGGTTCACTGCAAGGCACACGCTCAAATGCAAATTCAAGCTGTTCAACAGCAGGTGTATAATTGAGTTTTCCATTTTCCCATTTGAGGCATCGCTCTGCAGGCTCTCCAATCAGGGTGTTGGTGTCTGTAGTAGGAGGAGGATCTATTGTCTCGTTGTTTTCAAGTGACTCAAGAGGCACAGGTGCAGCATGTAAAGAAACAGGTGGCCGCACAGAGCGACCGCCGCGTCCGGTCGTCGGCCGACCTCTCCTGGCGGTACCAAACCCCCGTCTCTTCCGTTTCCTTCTATCTTCGGGCCAACTGTCCTCTTCTGAAGATTCCTCTTTTAGGGCAAGAGGGCGTGCCAACCGTCGTCTTTCTAGTGCAAGTGGAGCCTGTAGTTGCGGTAATATAGGCCTAGGAGCGGGGTTATCTTCTTCATCGCCGCTAGAACTAGAACTGGTTGAACTGGCACGTTTTGGAAACATAAACTGTTCTGCCTCATCACTGAGTACTGACAGCTCAGAGCGGCGCACACGTCGAAATTTCACCACAAGCGGTTCAGCACCATTACAGAGAGGCGGCGGTGACTCCCTACGTCGTGTTGCGAACCCACCACTTGATCTTAATTTTGTACTGACGCCTACTACTTTGTAGTAGTGGCGATCATCAGTAACCGTACCATCTGCACCCCGACGCGGGACACGAGCTTCCAGACCACCGTTGGGACGACGAGGGCTGTGCGCGCCACTGCGCTCCAGTGTGGGCGACTGGGAACGACGACCTCGACGCGGTTTCGGCAGTTCGGGTTCTCCATTGCACATAATACGTAAGGAACGACGCTCGCCGTTGAGAGGCGCAGTCTTATCGAGGAAGGTAGCGACGTCAGCTCCAGCTCCGATCAGTGAATCAAGAGCCAGAAAATTGGTTGGGTCGCGTACAAATGCGAGATGATGCGGCGTGCGACGATGTAGTGCTGCGTCCACATAATCAGTATTGCACATTTCACAATAGCCACCTTTAGTTTCTTTTTCCTCTTTTTCTTTAATTTTTGGTCTATTTTTTCTTGTCATTCTAAAACAATAAATAATGTAATCCTTATTTATTCTAATATATTATTTTAAATTGCTATTCACAATGGTTTTTAAATTGGTACAAACTTTACCAAAAAAGAAAGTTTTAAATTTACTGTTTTATGAATAATAAATTTATAAAATATTCACTTGCTACTGGTGATGGTGTCGTTATCTGGAGGTTCTTCTGCAGGAACTTTCTTTTCTTTAGGTAAATCAGGTTCTATGGAAATATCAGGCCACACATCAAATTCTTTATATACTGGACGACATAATCTGAAAATAGCCATTATATTATTCTATATGCAGAAAATAAAAATATTATGTATTATTTTAATAGCTTGTAATTTATTTATTTACAATTTAAGTAATTGAAAATAATATGTTCCAATATCATACTTGTCCAAAAACTCAATTTTGATAAAGTGTCCTTGGAAAAAACGAACACAGCGGAATTTCTCTGATGCACTGAAGAAGGTGTCATAGATTTTGTCCAATATCAGAATTGCCTATAAAAAAAACAAAAATAAAATATTAAGTAATAGTTTTGCAAATAGATCTCTATAATTAATTGCATATTAAACTTCCGATATTTTCAATTATATAGACAAGTTAGTAATGATATAAATAATTTAAATTAAGTTTAATAATCAATATTAATGAAACATATCTTAATACATAGTATATTTAAGTAATAAAAGAACTTTAACTTGTTTTAAATTTGAAAAAAGGAAAATAATCTCTGTGACAGTGAAACAAAACGGCAAGATTACCTTCTGAACGGTAATAACGATGAAGTTAGTGGAAGCTGCACTGGTACTATCAATATGGTGGTGTGTATTGTCGCGCACGCGCTGCAGCATGGCATCGGCGCGGCCGCGGGCCCCGTCACGCGCGCCCGCCCATCGTTGCGCGTCTCCGGGCCCAGCCCCAGCACCCGGTCGGTCCCGCACCACGTGTGACACTCGCTCCGTCAAAAAAACTTCTTGTGCCTGCCACCAGCATTAGAATAAAAATATTAAAATAAATAAATTAAAATTGTTAAATTAATTAACTATAAATACTTCAGTTAACATCTCGTAACACAACTTGTCAAGGAGAACATTCTTATTATGTAATAAGAAATGGCTTATAAAAAATTACCTACTTTTTAGGATTCCATATCTCAAAAGGAACATTTACAGAATTGCTTTGTTATATGTCTGTCTATCTGTCGACGTCCTTTTCCTTAGGGATGTGTGGAGATATTAAGTTAAAATGAATAATGAGTACTTAGGTGTATAGTTTTTTTTTTGAATGAAACATTTGCTTTATTTCTAGAAAAAAAATTAGTTTTATAATTTTAAGGACGAATGTCTCCAGTTCCATTATCGAAATAGGTAAAAATGTTGAAACTTTTGATGGATGGAAAAGATTGCAAGTCTTACTTTCATTTGTCTGGTATTTTTTCTAGAGAAATAACAGCATCTATAAAATTACCAATTGCAAAATTAAAACTTTAATGAACATAATTTGAATTCAACCTCATTAAGGCTTATTATGTAGAGCATATATTAATAAGCTTTAATGAGGTCTTCATATTAGTAAACTGGTGAAAAAGCTTAGCTCTACTATTATGACACTTAAAAAAGATATGAACTTTGTTAACTAATCTGGTAGAGCCATACAATTTTACTTTGGCTGTCGCAGCCTGATAACACAGCACTTTGCTCTGGAGACAAGCTTCATATAGTTTTCATTTAAGCCCAGTCAAGCAATTTACAAGCCAAGATGTAGAATATAAAAAAAATGTAGATATTGAATCTCAATAAGTGTACACCGAATGTGATGAATTTAAGAAAAATAGTGATCAAAATAACGTCAATACTAGAAATATATCGTAATTATCAAATTACAGTGGAATCTCAATAACTCGAATGTCAAGGGAAATGCAAAAATAATCGAGTTAACGAGTTTTCGACTTAACAAGAACTTTGAGATACATATGACTGTGTCGACAAGGAACAAACATAACGTTCACAGCTGTATTACTTAGAAAGATTCATGAATGTATTCATTCTTGCACGTGTACAAGACAAAAACAATAGATTAGAAGCCCCGAACCCGAACATTCATTCTGGAATTTATTGCCATTATTTCAGGAAATACCAAGTAAGACGTCATTATATTTTACCAACTACGACTTACGGAGTCTCCTTTTTGAAATTCGAGTTATAGACTATAAATATTTATTATCAATACTACGAAGGGAAATAACATTTTGTTCAAGTTACAAAGTCTAAATAATTCGAGATACCGCGTATTTAGGGGTTCATTGGAAGGGAATGGCATTTTTTTTCGATTTACTGAGAATTTCGACTTGACGAGGTTCGAGTTATTGAGATTCTACTGCATTATGATAATATCATTACAATAGTTAATACAAGTAGTTACAATTATTGTTATTTTTGGAGTCGGTGTCAGTCAAGGAAGCACTATAATATACCTAGCAATAGACACCGACTCCAAAAATAACAATAATTGTAACTACATTATACAGTGGAATCTCAATAACTCGAACCTCGTTAAGTCGAAATCCTTTGTAAGTCGAAAAAATTGCCATTCCCTTCCGATGAACCCCTAAATACACGGTATCTCGAATTTTTAAACTTTGTAACTCGAACAAAATGTTATTTCCCTACGAAGTATTGATAATACATATTTATACTCTATAACTTGAATTTCAAAAAGGAGACTCCATAGTTGGTAAAATATAATTACTTCTTACTTGGAATTCCCGAAATAATGGCAATAAATTCCAGAATGAATGTTCGGGTTCGCCTGGGGGGCTTCTAATCCATTATTTTTGTCTTGTACAGTGCAATGAATGAATACATTCATGAATCTTTCTAAGTAATACAGCTGTGAACGTTATGTGTCATATGTATTTCGAAGTTCTTGTTAAGTCGAAAACTCGTTAACTCGAATTTTATTGCATTTCCCTTGACATTCGAGTTATTGAGATTCCACTGTATTATCATATTTTGATTGACTTTTAAGTAGGCTAATATTTTTCATTTTATTTTATTTAGAAGAACTCTGAAAAATATTTTGATTATTGTTTGTTATTCATAGGTATGTGTTGAAATTTGCAGTGGTTAGGTACCTACCTACCTTCTTGCATGGTAAACACATAGACCATACCTACACATTGACGAGTAGAAAAAAGTAAGTGAATTATTAAGTTATAGAAGAATATGCAATTATTTTTTTACTTTTTAGAGCATATTAATTTGTTTTGGAAGTTTTTTCTTCTGAAATCGGTTTTTTGTTAAAATATTTGTTTATTTTTTAATTTTCAGTGAATCTGAAGTATACTGAGTAATTTGTCTGAATATGGATAGACCTAAACATGTTTCTCATAGATTGAAACCTTACTGTGAGCCGTTAAAGAGTTTAATTGATCATCATATTCGACTACGACAATTGCTTGACCATAACGACATTACGGTAAGTGACTCAAATATCCGGATAGCCTATAAAAGATTAGGCCGAGTATTGTTAATTTGCTCCAAAGAATTGAAGAGTTCCATTACTTTGTCATGAATCTTATAATCAGAACCTAAGCTAACCAAACTCTCATCAAACTACGGTTAAAGTACATACTTTTCAATAAAAAAAGCATCATCGAAATTGGTTAGCGTGGTATTAAGTTGTTCACCCATTTGTCGTGCACATACTTAATGCAAATTTAAGACATATATGGTTTTCTCATGGATGCCATTGTCAGAATTGGACCAGATTGAAATGGGACCACATGGGAAGCACCATCTTTCAAATAAAAAAAGATTCATCAAAATCGGTTCACCCAGTAGGAAGTTCTGAGGTAACATATAAAACCAGTTGAATTGAGAACCTCCTCCTTTTTTGAAGTTGGTTAAAAGTGAACTATTTTGCCATGTCAATCAACTATATAAAGCCACAAATAAATTTAAAAGACACCTTATACGCATGTTCAATAAGATCCTTATAGATTTAGAAAAGTATACCCATATAAAAATTTTAAAAAGGTTGTTAAACAAATACTTAGTAAAAAAGACATTATAAATTCATCAATATTTATAGGTCAAATACCTACTGACATAACCAACTCGTCTTCTAACTGAGCAGTTCTTTTTGTGAGTTTTATATTTGATTTGAGTTTATACAAAATTAAATTCAAACAGAGCTATCCTCAAGTTCTTTATAGAAAACTATAAATTAGTGGCAGATTCTCAAAATATGGTGATGTATTTAAAGTATAATGTTATAACATATAAATATAAGATATTTTGAACTGAATTCATAAAAAATATCTTAATGTGAAAAGAAAAGTATTTACATAGTTATTTTATTTTAATGCTGGAAATTCTAGTAATTGTAGCTAACATCCGTCTATAGATTCTACGAACATTAGATTTATTAAAAAAAATATTTTCATACTATTAAAAGTTACAAGTAATAGTAATATGAATCCATTATTATACACTAGATTTATTTAGATAATGAGATTTCCACATAAGATTACTTGCTTTTAAAAAAGTTCAATATTATTGTCATTTATAAAAAATAACTTCAAACAGGTTCAAGGTTACAATAATTGAACACAAAAAGAATTACTAAGTAAATTCTAATACTGTTCACTTGACAGCAGATTTTATTTGTTATAACATAATTATTAGTTTATTTCATTTTTATTTTGAAAGAGGTTAATTTTGTTAATAAAATGCTATCTGTTATTTACTATACTTGGTGACCTATATTATTTTTCAAATTATTGCAATAAGTTAATGAAAATGCAGCATTTTTATCATTAATAAATACATTATCACAGATGCATATATATATAATCCTTCAATATTATGATCAAAATAAGCTTTTACAACAGAACCATCACTTATACTGGGAATAATAAAATCAGGAACAGGGACCATAAGTACGGAGCGGCCCGAGCCGGCGACGGCGCCAGGATTGAATATGTATAAAGCACGAGCGGCCGGACGCCGTATGCAAATAGACGGCGACGCGCGATATGGAGTCGTCGCGGCCATGCACAATACGACCACAAGTAATGGAGTTTTCCTTGAGACGCAGCGACCGGCGAGCGGGTGGGCCAGCGCGCGACGCCGCGCCCGCGGGACCACGGCTCGCCGGGAGACGTCGTTGCGCGCCAACCGACCTCTCAGCGCAAAAAAAATAACAAGACATTTTCCGTACGAAACTAACACTTATGCTGATTAAGCATAAGGACGTTTTTATGATAAAACAAAAAAGTAATATCAACTGTCAAAAATTAAGCCAACACGCGTAACTATGAGAGACCTGCAACTTTAATGTTTTTAAAATGCAAGTCGTGCAACGACGATGCTGAACGTTTTCATTAACGCTCTATCGGGCCGAGCGAATGCGCTGAGGCTAAACATGACCTAATATTGAATGTTTGCGGCTCGTATGCAATAACTCTATTGACTAACATGTTTTATATGTTTACCTGATGAATTTAACTTCACCCACTGGCGAGAACGTGTTTTTCGGCACTCATATAATTTGTTCGCTTACATAAAGGCCGTCCGCGAGGGCCCCGCTTTCCGCTTATCACAAAAATAAGTATAACTAGTCACAGAGACGTGCCCTCGGTCACTGCACGATTATTCACTTTTAAGTTACACTTCAAGTCTTCACTAATATTGTAAGGTTAACCTCCTTTACGTTAGTTAGTGTAGATTACATTTTCAAGCGCCGTGTGGCTAACATTTACTTACGATATTCAATAAAGCAACAATAAACACAAAATGTCACACAAAATGGAGATATTTCGCGGTAGTTGTTGTTTTGGTCGCCCGCGGCGCTTACGTCGCTACTTTAAGAGGGGATTGATGAACATCCATTGGTTATTGAAAACGCGTTCCAATTCAAATAATGAACATAGGCATTATCTAGAACTATAAATATATAATTATAACTTATTTTTAATTCAAGATTTATGTGCAAAAGATATTAAAACTTATTACTTTCACGAATTAAACGACAACGCCTATGTAAAATGCTCTAAAATATAATTGACGCTGTAAATACACTTACGTAAAACAGAACGTATTATGATATGACCAAGTTAAAGCGTTTCCGCATAAATACGAAACACATATGGACTTCGTATATTTCATATTTTGCTATATATAATTTTGTCGGTAAATTAGGATACTCACTAGACCCAAATCTTCTATTCGTTTAGATATAGCTCTTGACACTTCATTGTCTTGAATGTCCAAGTAGAAACAAAATTTTCTGCGTACTGCGAAAAGATGACAAACTTACACAATGTATTATTAACAGAAATAATAAGACGTAAATCAACGGCTTACCTTCATTATATTTTTCTTGAATATTTTGCGAAGGAACCATACTAAGATTATAATATCACAATACACTCAATACTTAAACACAATACTAATGAACGGAACAGTTTTCAAAACACATTTTTTGAATGAAAATAGGAGGCAAAAAGAGTTGTTAAGTGAAATAACACTATATTTTTTAAAATAACGACTTGTCTTTATAACACAAAATATGGAAACGAGCTAAGATCTCAAAATAGGTACATTTTGTGATATAGAAAAGTATTACGACGATCAAACGTCACAGCCAGCTGAGATCTATAGACAATGTCGATCCTGATGATCATAGATAATCGATATAACTATAGTGTAGTACACCTAGGGCTCTGGCCATTATTGGCTCATATTTGTTAAATAATTTTGTTCCAATGTATTAAATAAAAAAAAAATCATCATCACAGATCTATATTAAAGCCCAAATTGAAAATAGTTTAATCAGACAAACTAAAGGATTATTAGAACAAACCGCGGTGGCAATATTCACAATGCCCATGACTATCCCAATGAATGACATTGAAAGGTAATCAATAAAAATGATTGAGCTAAGCATTCGTCTGTACAAATTTATTTTTGGTTAAGTAGTTAAATTTATTAATTAGTATATACAATCTTTAGTTCATTTTTTGATCTAGTGAATAATTAAAATTTTTAAATCACTTTGTAATTTTACTAATGTATTTTTATCATTAGCCCAATATGAAGATTTATTTGAGCATTATAATCAAGATTAGATTTATCATCAAAGTATAATCAATGGCCATCTATGACATGTTTTATATATACCGGCGCAACAGAATTAGATCCAATATCAAGTAAAATTACTATTTTGATCATAATATTAAATACGATTCCAGTATCAAACCCAAAACCGACAAGCTTGCATGAAAAGATTGATGAATGTTAGAGAGGCAAGAGAGATTAATGCAAAGATCGTGTCATGTGGAAATCTATAGTCTTTGCCTACTCTTCTTGGAAAAAGTCATGAGTTTATATTATTATTATCATTGTGTAAACTATCCGAGTTTAAATAATTTTACGAACTTGGTTTCTCCTTACATCTCAAACTATATGCATATGATAATTTTTTCTTTTCTATTATAAATCTTATTATCTCTACTCAATATTGAATTTGTTGAAATTGAATTATATGAAATTGAAATTTTTTATTCCTTAGAAGTTATATCGATTTTTTTCATTAATAAAAAAGATAGTGCGTAGAGTCCCTCCGCGCGGAAGAAGTGAAACTTCGTAATGTGGAAATAAAAATAGGAAGGGGTAGAAATTGATTTTTAGTGAACTCATATTGTTTCTTTAAGACAAACTTTATTGACATTGCTTAAAATTCACAATTGATCACATCTTTTAATTATTATTTTCGAGTGGAGAAATATCCAAATCCATTGGAATATTGGACGCTACTCGTTGCTAACGCTCGCGCTGGCCTGTAACAGATATACTACGCGCATACGTTTGAGTGCCACGCATTCACTCTCGCTCTGCTTCTTTCTATTCCCCCTCCCCAGGAGCGTTGAACGTTTAATGCAACAGTGCTTTCGCGTTAAACTTTTAACGTTAAACGTTTAACGCAACCTTGTTGGAAGTCGCATTAAAAGTATCACTTCAAAACCACCTTCATATTAACTTTCAAAAACTTAACAAATGCGATTAAACGCTTTCTTTACCTAAATTATATAGTTTTCTTATGCTTCATCTTTTATTAATATCTGGTTGTCGTAATAATACGACCTGTGACAAGTAAAACACTGAGACGATGTCAATAATATCTCATCAAATTAATATGTCATACATATATTTAGGGAAAAACATTCATTGGTAAATAATTATAAATGTAATATGTTGAAATAAACGAGTCTTCCTTGTTTATTCATTGGGCAACAATGAAAATTCTCAAAAGTAGAAGAAACTTTATGAGAAAAAAAATTCTTAAGAAAAAGGGTTTTCTTAAGTACATGAATAACTATTCAAAAAGTATTTGTATCAGGTTGAAGAAAATTACATAAACAATAAAATAAAAATAACAAGAATGCGAAGAATACGACTTAGAATATCATAAAGTTGTAGGATATAAAAAAGGCGCTTGGATAAATTAAGAATCATATTATTGACTTCCAACTTTAGTTAGATGATAAGACTTTGACTGAAAGTATAAAGGTTGCTAAGACTCACTTTTATATTAAGACCATTAAAAGGTTTTTTACTGATATTCCCATTTTAACCACCAAGACTAGCATAATCATCTCATAATCATTTTACTATCTTGCTGAATCATTATTAAAAAAAAATATATTCAAATCTGTATTATTCACTCGAAATTTACATATTTGAATTCAGAAGAGGTTAATAAAATATTTATGACACGAAGTGGATTGATGATCTTCATATTATTTGTGTTGTCATTTCCAACTTCAGCAATAATTGCATTGCGACATATTTGGCGTTTATGTTTAATAGCATTTAGATGAAGGCAAGTTTCCCGATTTTTGTAAGAAAGTGAAGTAATTGCATTATTTAAAAAGATTATTATTCAAACCCCAAAAACCTTAAGCCTACATTCATGCTACCGATATTTAGCAAACTTTTCGAAAATTGATCCTAAATCAATCACTAGCATCTTTTTATGAAAGTTATTTAATCTTTAAAAAAAGTTCTAGTTTATACGGAATCGTTCAGTATTCGTTGCTGACGTAGAGCTTGTGTTCCATATTTTTGTAGTGTGAGTGTTCGCAGTATATAATTGGAGAATTTTTCAATCTCTCCAAGGCATGCAATTGAATTAATCATCAAACTCTAATCGGAATAGTACGTTATTATGGTGGAACAGACAGTGGCGCAACTGAACCATCTAAGGCTCGTGGCAAATTCATCAGATAGGGCCCTTCCCGTAAAAAGCATAACGTTGTAATTTCATTTTAATAAATCACTTGAGCAGTTACAAACACCACCAAAATTATTTTGTGCGTTTTGGTTAATGATCTATTAAATTTAGTTTTCAAATATATAAGTACATATACATAAAGAATAATTTTATTTAAGCAAAACGTTTATTACTAAAATTTCTTTTTTCGAGCTCTTTGTTTTGTAAAAGGGATAATCATATTAACAAAGTTCAAATTTCGGGCCATACAATTTTTGATTTACTCAAAAACAAGTTATGTAACCTTTCTTGTCCAATATAATTTCTTAAATACGTTTTTATTAATTTCCTTTTGAATCTGATCCGTCAGCACTAGCTGTAAACACTGGTGTTGTTATAACATAAATACAGTACACATGTCGGGAAAACTACAAGATATAAAATGATTTTTATGATGAAATAAATCAGCAAGTTATCTCATAAATAACTTTTTTATTTCGTGTCTGAAATTGGATCGAAAATTGAAAATTTCCTTGGAAAATGAAGCAAATACGTCTTCGTTTTATCAAAAAATTCTAGAATTTTCTTTTAACAAATCCGTATCATTTCAATTTCACAAAGTGGCAGGTTGCGAGATATTGAAATTAGAAACAATTTCATTCATTGCAAGACAATGCGATCTTATAGCCGATTAATAATTGTGTCCAATACACAATAGAGTATATATACTTTAAACAAGCTTACCGGCGATCTTGAAGATGTAAATCTTCATAAATTTCATCAAAATGGCATTTCACCTTCTTCGGGCGAATATTAAGAAATTCAGGGTTATTATTCAAAATTAAAAGACAACAGCTCGGTCATGGATATCTGAACATTGCTATCTAAAAAGCAGAGTAATCGGTTATTGAAAATTATATACCTACTTCTTAATGATAAGAAAAATAAAATTCATGCCTCCAAATGTAAGACACAGATCCGGAACAATTTTCGTATGAAACCAGGAAACAGAATTTTTTGATATTTCTACCATTATAATAGATTAAATATTTCAATGGGATCCTTATGTCAATAAGTCAGCGAGAGCATTTAACTCCGTTGAATATACATTTAAAATGATACGCAATTTATTAGACATGCAAAGTGATAGATTGGTTTATTTTGGCTGTTTCTATAGTATATGACCTCCTGCTCTAAGGACATACTACAGATATTCTTAAAATGCTCGCGTTGTAGAAGAAAAATATTCGTGCGATTTACAAGATGGGATCTCGTGTATCGCTTAGAAATAAGTGTAAGGAAATTGGAAACTTAATTCTGACACCTTAATTTATATATGATTATAATTCAAATTCAAAATATTTCTATTTCATAGGTCACAAAATAACACTTGAAATACATGATGATTTCTTGTGAATTTACTCGTTCGGAAGGCAGTTTTCCTCAAGAAGAACGAGCAAGAACCAAAAAGGGTAGCTCATTTAATTTGCTCAAGCATAGCCTAAACAAATATAAAACCATTAAGAGCGAAATAGCACGGTAAGAAGTCGAACCGCTTATGCCCATAAATATTTGTTTTCTAAATATTCAAAAATTGTATAATACTCTGATTTAATCAGTGATTATTTAACAACACTCTTAAATTTATGTAGGAATGAATCTTGTATACACAGGAACCTTATTGAATATGCGCACACAGAGCCCTCTTAATGAATTCGTGACTTTATTTAGTGGACTAACATGTCAAATCAGTTTTTTTTTATTTCTGATATTGAGTTTATATCAACTACTATTTCTTTTAATAATTTCTAAAAAAAAATTACATATAATACTTTTTCTTAAATGAATTGAGATGCCAGAGTTAAGATTCCAATTTCCTTAAACATATTTCTAAGAGACGTACGAGGTCCGAGCTTGTAAATCGCGCGAACGGCCGCTTCTGCAGCACATTCTATGATTATCCACGGGGTTTCCCCAGAACAAGATGCCATACGACATTAGACTATGGAAACAGCCAAAATAAACCAATCTAGACGTTTCGAAGTTTGATAAATTTCTTATTTTTTTGACTGCATAGGCGGCAAAGCCAAGCCTTTTCGTCAACTTACTTATATGAGGACCCCATTGAAGCCTGTTATCTAAAGTGATTCCCAGGAACACGGTAGCATTAACAAACTCCAATTCTTTGTTACGTACTGAAATAGTTCCGAATCCATCGTTTACATTTGGAAGTGAGAATTTAATATATTTTGTTTTCATTTCATTAAGAAGTAAGTTATTTGGAGTAAATCATTTATCTACTTTAGAGATAGCATTGTTCACACGTCACAGATGTTGTCTTTTAACTTTGAATAAACAAAGAAGTATCATCTGCAAACAGTACTATCTCATGAAATAAAAAAAAAAAGGACCAAAAATTGATCCCTGTGGTACACCCATGTGGACTATAGATTCAGACGATCTCATGCCATTGACATCCACTCTCTGAACCCTGTTACTCAAATACGACTTCAGAAGGTCAAGTGCCCGGCCTGTTACTCCATAGTGACGTAGATTCCTGATTAGAGTTTCATTATAAACACAATCAAATACCTCTGAGAGATCTCAAAATACCCCGATCGCATCTCGCAAATCTTCCCAAGTTCCGAAAATATGTTGCACAAGCTCAACGTCAGCATCGATTGTTGAGCGACCACGAGTAAATCGAACTGTTTATTAAAGATTAATTTATTAGTGTAAAAATGTACTGTCAATTAATTTAGGATTAATTTTTAGAATATTTTGTTAAGTGATGGTAGTATAGATATGGGTCTAAAGTCATTGGGACTTGATGCACTACCGCCTTAAAATAATGGAATTACTTTAATTTCTTTCATCAAATCGGGAAACAAGCCATCATCTAAATACTTATTAAAGATAAACGCTAAATGCGGCGCAATGTAGTCTAGAATGGAGTTTACAATTATTATAGAAAGACCATAAATATCGGCAATCCTCTTCGCTTTGTCGTTAATTTTGCATAAGGCTTGATCCATTGCAGACTCAAATAATTCATAGGAGGAATGAGGGCGTCTGTACATGCTCATTGCAACTAGCCGCTCGAGCTCCACGCAGGCTATTTCAATAACCCGCTCAACAGAAAGGCTCACAATATCCGTTCTTTCCTTAAACTTTAAATAATTCCTTATTAATATTAAGGATCCACCACGTATTGATCTCTCTCTGCTGAAGGAGCTAGCAACCTGGTGATTGACAAAACCAAATTGGAGCTGGTAGTTCCTGAGCTAATGTTCCGTAATACATAAAATATCGATATTAGCATAGCTCATAAATAGTTCAATCTCCAGCTCCTTATTTTGCATACCTTGAATATTTTGATGCACCAGGTTGAGAATACATTGATCTTTATTATTGTTTTTAAATATGCTATTATTATTTACATTTGTATATGCTGCCCTAATTTTATGCGACATAATGCTTGAGCCACTCTCTGTTATCTTATCATTAGTGTTAAAGTTATTTGAAACTAATTGTGTAAATTCATTATTGCCGAGAGAACCCTGTTTGCTCTTATTTACTGAATTAAGTGAATCAGGTTTTCTCTTTGTCGTAGCTGCCCATTTAAATTCGTAAATCATCTGTACTATACCAGATCTCACAGATTCAAGCGAGCCACAATCGTTCTTAGAACTAAATGCTGCTGTTTTATGTAATATAGCAGAACGTATATTAAAGGAAAATATTTAGCCAATTGTCACTTAAAATAATTTGATAGGAATATCCTGTCCTTTGTCAAAATAAAATTATAATTAAATTTATTGATGTCAAAAAAATACATATTTGCATCACTATGACGCCATGTCATGTTATACATCATTATATATAATTTAATTGGCATGGTCGAGTTACTTCTCCGTTAAGCCACTAGCAAACGGAAAAGCATACAAACATAATTTAATGCCATTTTGATTGGATCACTCTAGGAGGCGGGTAAATGCAACAATAATTTATTTTCTATTTTAACCATATGTGGGCAACAACCAGTCCGTAGGCCGCATCCGGCCCGCTGTAAGATTTGATCCGGTCAGCGAGACATTTTGAAAAACCCAATAACACAACCCAATATTACACAACTTACTTATACTCACGGAATCAAGTGAGCGAGCAAGCCGAGTGGCGGCGATCATCAAAGAGTGAGGCGTTTCAGTGGCGATTCAACAAAAGATTATTGCTCCTCAGTTGTTCTATACTAGAGGATTCTAGATCATTCCTTCATTTTGCCTATATAAGCGGGTGGATGGCCCGAACTATAGTTCAGTTCTATTTGAGCTACCGAGCTAATAACTTCAACAAGCGATATCCTACTGCTAGTGCTGTCAATTTACAAATTTACTTTATGAGTTTGTATGCATATTGAGTGCTTATTAATTATATTTTGTAATTAAGTTTATCAAACATAAGTAAACGAAAATGATGTCTGGTGGAAAGAGACAAAAACTAGATGCAGAGGGTCTCCAGTTTCAACAAAAATGGACTGAAGAATTCTTTTTTATCTTGCACGATGGTAAGCCTATTTGTTTGCTGCGTAATGAATCCATTTCAGTGATGAAAGAAATCAATATAAAGAGGCATTACTCAACTAAGCATCCTATGCTGCATTCACTGACAGGACAAATAAGAAAAGACAAAATCCAGAACCGTATTGCAAATTTTGAAAATCAGCAGCAAATGTTTCATAAACAAAGAACACAACTTGACAATGTTGTGAAAGCTAATTTTATAGTTAGTTATAAATTGGTAGTCATTAAAACCATTTTCTGAAAGAGATTTTATTAAGGAGTGTATATTAAAAGTTTGCAGTGTTTTGTGTTCTGAAAAGATAATAGAATTGAAAATAATAGTTTGTCAAGACGAACTGTTGTTCGACGTATAGAAATGGTGCCTAATGATATAAAAAAAACAACATTGATTAACCGTATGGCTGGTTTTGAATCATTTTCCATAGCATTAGGCGAGAGCACCGATTTGTCTGACACAGATCAACTGGCTACATTTATTTGAAGTGTTGAAAGAGTTCACTGTTACTGAGGAATTGCTTGCTTTACAACCGCTAAAAGGAATCACTACAGGAGAGGACATTTTTAATAAAGTTCAAAAGATATTGTCAAGTTTTGGCTTGCCATGGTCAAAATTAGTTGAAGTATGCGCATATGGTATACCTTCTATGGTCGGCTTACCTAAAGGTTTCATCGGAATTTTGAATGAAAAAGCATCTGAATCAAATGTGCAAAAAGATTATTTGATAGTCTTTCATTGCATATCCACCAATTGAACTTGTGTTCCAAGTCCATTATATTTGACTCCAGAATGTTATGAATATGGTAGTAAAAACCATCAATTTTATGCGATCCCAAGAGCTTAACCATCGTCAGTTCAAGGCGTTTTTGGATAAAATATCAGCCGAATATGACTACGTAACATATTATTGTGAAGTCAGAAGGCTAAGCAAAGGGAAAACGCTGAAATAGTTTTACGAGCTTAGAAATGAGATAGCAGATTTTATGCAAATAAAGAATAAACCACTATCTGAATGGAGTCACCCAAAATGGATATGTGACTTAGCATTTCTGGTCGACCTTACAGGCTATTTGAATTTAAATCTGTAACTTCAAAAACTAGGACAGGTAGTAATGATTGTACAGCCATTTGAAAGCTATTCAGAAGAAAATCCGCTTGTGGGAGGCATAGAAACTGCCTGATAACAGTTACCACTTCACCACGCTTTCTGCGTATGAAAATATTACTAATTCTTAATACGCTGAAGAACTCAAGTTACTGTCGGAGCGATTTTGAAACAGATTTAGCAACTTCAAAAACATAGAAGATTGTTTCAATTTAGTTGCTACTCCAATAAAAAGTAATGTACAAAATGTTCCAATACACTGGCAAATGCACTTGAACGATATTCAAGAAAACTCACTCCTAAAATCTAAATTTGAAGACGTGGAGTTGCGTGATTTCTACAAAAAATACCTCGAAGAAGATCATTTTCAACAGCTTAGACAATTTGCAAGAAGATGAATTTTTGCGTTTGGCAGTACTTACAAATGTGAATAGTCCTTTTCAATAATGAAAGTTAATAAATCAAAACATCGTACAAGACTGACTGACGATAATTTGGAAAATTCTTTACGTCTTCGTATCAGAGGAATTAATCCAAACATCGATGGATTAGTTTCCCAAATTCAAGCTCAAGTGTCTCATTGATTTCGGTGTCGCTATAACTTTCGTAGTTTGTAATAATTCCAAATTTCACGATTTAATTATAATGTTGTACCTAATTTTTTTCATTGCATTTTGTTATCTTATTAAATAATAGGTATCGTATTATAATAACTTTGTTCTATCATTTCATGTCTGATATTTATCGCTAAAAATAATTTTAGTAGTAGTGCATTTTAAACTAGTACTCATAAGAGTACTAGTTTAAAACACTACTTTATAATGCACTACTTTTAAACGCGGCCCGCGTACGTATATGCACACTGAAGTTTGGTCTACAACATGTCAAAGGTTGCACACACCTGAGTTAAATCATTTTACATCCATTTTGGCTAACTCGCCCTTTAACTTTGTATTCATGAATATAACTGATCTAATTTTCGTTTCGTGATCATCGCGCTCGCTTAATCACACATTTCTTTTGAGGCTTTGAGTTCAATGGCTGTAACCCTTAACTTTTGCTTTAAATCGCGGACTGAAGGTCTACGACTCATAATTTACAAAGTAAATGAACCCGAACGTTAAATTACAAGTAATTAACTGACGCAATTAGGTATATGGGTACTGTTACCGACAGCCAAAAAACTAAAGTAATAAATGCAACAGCAGTACGTAACAAAATTAATCAACTAATAAAAAAAAGAAAAAGAACTAAAATAAAACTAGATAAAAACAAAGACAGAGAAAAAACGCATAAAACAAATTGCTCTAATACAGATTCGAACCCTAACCATAAGATAATATTTCAGTGTATGTATTTGACATGTGACTGCAATGACCTATAAAATAAAAATATTTTGAATATGAATATGACATAGGCACATAAGTAGACATACCGCTAAGATCATAACTATAAAATCGAAAGGATCATTATGGCTTTATTGCAATCAGATGATACTTTTTATTTGGCGTAATTTGCAGTGATGAATATCTTATTCTTCAAGATTAAAGTAAAAAAAAACGCTTTATCCAAAAAAACATAAAATTGTATTCTTCTCTTTTTTAGAATGTTTGAAACTTTTCGTTAGTAAAGCACAAATATAAACACAGTTATATAAAACAAACGCATATATATATATATATATATATTAATAAACCACACAATACCACAATAGACAAAACTTTTCGTAAATGGATAGAGCACATAATAAGCGTATTAGTACAAATCAAAATTTCAAATGTGTCATTGACATCATGCTAGCTGAGGCGGCAGACGTTGTTCTACACTCTCTGCACTGGCTCGCCCGTATAGCTGATGCCCGCAACTCCGCCAGCGTGGGCGTAGAATTATTTTTTTCTTCTTTTGTATCAGTGGATGTCAATCTCGATACCGGTTTCGTTTTCGACTTCTACCCCGGTCACACTTGTGAATCTGATCCCGTCCCCACATTCGTTTCTAACTCTAATCCCGTGTCTCGCTTTCGACTATGATTTCGGTCCCTTTCTTGATTTTGTTTCCTGTACAACTTTCGATACCGATTTTACTGCCAGTCCCATTTCTAATTTAGACGAAATGCTAAATCAAAAAAAAAAATAAGCTAACTAGTAGATAGAATGGCTTTCTATGAGTTAAAGAATTATGAAAATCGTCTTAGAAAGATAAATTTATGAATGAAGCCGGGGATACTTACATGTTAGCAAACTAATTTAATTAAAAATAGTGCAAATATCCACTATTAACAGAATTTTTAGAATTAATTGATTCGTTCGGTTTAGTAGTATAAATATGCTGATGAAACTAGACGCATGTGCTAGTAAAAAATAAAAAATAATAAAAAGAAACCTTTTCGGGTATGCATCGTACAATATATCACCTAAGTTTCACCTTAATCGAATCAATGGATAAGGCATGCTTATAGGACAAACAAACAAACATTCATTTTTATTTAGATAGATGGAACAATGCTGATAGCGAAATTAATCGTGGTGTAATGAATTATAATAGTTTAGAAGTTAAATTATAATAATCTATGATATATAGCTATACAACATAACAAGGTTATGTTGACGTGTAGCCGTTTTCAATGTATTCTAAACGTAAACGTAAAATGTTAGCCATTTATATGTGTATGTATATATTATTATAGTAAACATAAAATGTTAGCTACCTAACTCTGTGTAGGTTTATTTTTAAAACTCCCAGTAAGGATTTCCTGGCCTCGAAATAAAATCACTCTGGCTGCGGTGCGCAGTGAGCGAGAGGACGTAGACGAGCGGCTGGCGGCACGACACACGACCCCATTACATACTCCTTTTATTGATTGCTTTGATGTTATGTACTAAACGCGAAAACCAAAACATAATCAGCTATGTAGGTCATACCTGGACGTCCTATTGTAGTTTGTATTTCATTCGATGGAAAATTCTGTATAATATTGCGATATGGATGTTCTGAATTCCTAGGAAATAATTCTTAATATTTTCAACATGATATCATTAGATGCGTGTGTATGTATGAGAGGGAGAGAGATAGAAAGATTGAGTGTGTACTTCTGAAGGTATTTGAAGTTAGTCTGTGCTACTGCGAGAAGTTTTGAAACTGGCCGGCAGGGTCAACCGTTTCATAGTTTGTTTCAAGATAAACTTAGATTCTTATGTTAACAAAAGATGTCGTAATAAATATGTAGTCTGTTCCACAAGTTCGGAACCGTGAAAAATAGAGATAAGGCTCTTAAAAAGGTTTATTGAATTCGAAATTAAAGGGCGTATAATAATTCGGATATATTTGTCCAATACATAAAAAAATATTCCAGGATCGTTAAACGTGTGTATGCAATCGCAAAATCAATGTTCATCTGTAATAAAATAAAAAAGAGCACAAACGTGGTAAAATCTACTTGGAATATAATAAATAGTGAAACTGGAAAATGAACATCCCGACATTTAGAATTTTAATTAAAAATTAATGACAAAATTTTAAACAAAGACATAAAAGTTGCCTTTGCTTTTGAAAAGTTCTTTGTTAGTATTCTAGTTTAAAGTAGGTACGCAATCTCTGAAGTCGTCGCCCGCTCTCGCCGAATCTTTGTTGAAACGTAAGGTCGATGTTTGTGGTGATTCGTTTGCATTTACCCATATCCATTATAATTATGTTCTTAAAGCATTCAAAATTATAAAATAAACCCGTCAAGTGCGAGTCAGACTCGCGACCGAGTGTTCCGTACAAACCTGTAGATGTATAAGTAAAAGTTCATCCATCACGACAATGGAGTCATAGTGATGGTATTTTTATTGCAAAATGAAATCCATAACATTACAATGTGGAAAGTTGGAGGAGCTTAATTTAAGACAAAGGTGTCTTTATCGTTTCAGTAATCCTTTATTTTATATTAACACATATCATTTTATAATATAACTGAAATACCTACACTAGCCTTGCAGCAGTCTTGCAAAAATTCTTTTATCAAAGTTATTTATTTACAAAGTTTTTTAGTCAGTATTTAGAAATCTGATTCAAAAACACTAATTAAGTATTAAATTTGAACCAGATCAGTAAATGGTGACTGAAAAAGTTATGATTAGTACCACATTGAACATTGAAGTTCGAAAAAACATTATGTATAGTTGTACTACTACTTGTAGTGCTAGTGTTTGTTAACAGAAACATGTTTATGGATGAAAAATATGTGGAAATTCCATTTTGGGTATTCATTCTAAAATCGATATTGAAGTCTCCCACAACAATCAGACGAGAACATGGAGTACAATACAAGCAAGCTGTCTGATAATAACCAACAATAAGAAATATAATAATGTCATTGAATATAATTATAAGTATAACACTTTGAGCAGTTAGGACGCGTTTAGGTTATCAGCTACTGTAACGGCGATTTCAGCTATCGCCGCCTAAGCCCGCACCTCGGGTTGCTTCTCTTCACGAGTACACGCTTCGGATGAACGGATTTCTTGCTGTGTGATGTTTCAAATGATGAACAGCGTTTTTTCTCAGACGTAACAACTTCTTTATTCGGCTGAGCTTCACAAGTGACGGTTGGAGTGCAACTGTGAAGTGCAAATGCACCACTCTAACTGCATTTTATAGGTGGTGCATCCATTGCAAATGTGAGTTTCATACATTTTAATTGTCGAGGCGTGGCCATACACTTTTTCATGCACATGCATTGGCGTTCGTTCGTAGGTCTTCCTCACCCTTTTGCGGGTGCGGGTGCGGGACGGAGGACTTATATTTGCCTCATGCCCGGGCGTCTTTTCGTCGGGGATACGACCCCGACGGATCAAGTAATGGTCCCCTTTCGGGGGGGTCCATTGCATGTACGTCCAGTCCTCTTGATGAGTCTGGTTCTAGTGTTAGGGAGGATGTGTTCGGAGTAGTTCTTTAGGGAGGGGTCGGCCGCTCGGCGACCTCTCTTGCGTTGGTGCGATGTTCCGGAGGAATTCATAGGGGCCCTGGTCAGCGATGTCGAACATGCGACGAACAATGCGCTGGATGAATTCCTCTACGGTTTCGATGCAGGGGTCGTGAGAGACTACGTCATTTAAGACATACCGTCCCGCTCCCACGATCATCCGTAGGGGGATGTTCTGCTGGGCTTGGATCCCCTCTTCCTTTGCGAAGCGGAGCAAAGTGCGTACCATGCTGAAGCCGCGATCGAAGCACTGGGCGCAGCATGCTCTGCGTGGCTCTGTTCTAGTGGATGACATGTTCCACCTGAGCGGCCATGCGCATGGAGCGATCTATTTGTACGCCCAAGTATAGCACCCTGGTCTGCCATTCCACCTCCTGTACCCTGAGTCTCAGCTTTGGTGGCATGATACGCTTTGTATTGGCGTTCGTTCGTGGGCTTCCACACCCTTGTCTGTGGGTGTAGGTACGGACGGAGGCGTTGCCTCATGCCCGGGCATCTTCTCGTCGGGGATACGACCCCGACGGTTCCTGTGGTTGTGGTTCCCTTTAGGGAATCCAGTCAGACATCTAGTTCTCGCAGGTTCTGCTTCACTGTTTGGGAGGAGGCTTGTATTGGCGCCATTAGCGCCCGGGACACCGATTTGCGGCCGTACCGTAAAGACGGCTGCTTTCTAGGTCTACTATTGGTCCACCCCACCAAAGCACAATTCCGTATGCAACTCACACGCACATTACATTTCAATCGTTTATATCAAAAACAAATATACAAAAATATTCTTTCTTAAAATTAGTCCCTACCCGGGTAATAAAAATTAAGCAAACAAAACTCTTTAATAAAACATACACATCAATAATTAAATCACATACAACTAAACAGTAATTACAAATAATTCTTAACTAAGCCCGTATAAGACAAAAATATAATATTATATCTGAATTAACGTTAAGTGCGCAGCTGTCTGTAACAGCTACATTCACTAAAATATCCGGTTTGAATGACGACCTTTGCCGTTTGAAAAATGTTGTCTCCTCCCCATACATGGAGATAAGTCGCGGTCATTGCGATAACTGTAATGATGTTTATATTTTTTTAACTTTCACCTAAGAAAATTAAAAATTCTTGAAAATCGGGAACTTATTGATTTTACCCCGTTTTTCGAAAATCGAATTTTCATCAGATCTTAACGTTTTGAAGCCCTAGAAAGCTTCCCTGACTATTTTTACGATGATGTCCGTATGTATAAGAGTTCCGTTTTTCCTTTTGATGTACGGAACCTTAAAAATGAAAAAAACTCCCGATCTTGATGGCCTTTCCGTAAAAATAATTGATTTAATATTAGATTGCATTGGTTCATGTCTAGTAGTGATTTGTAGGGTTCCGTATCCAAAAAACGTAACCCCATTACTCCGCTGTGCGTATGTCCGTCTTTCACCAGGTTGTATCTCATGAACCGTAATAGTTGGGCAGTTGAAATTTTCACAGTTGTTGTATTTCTGTTGCCGCTATAATTACTATAGTTACAAATACTAAAAACAGAATAAAATAAGTATTTAAGTGGGGCTCCTATACAACAAACGTGTTTTTTTACCGTTTTTTTCTCGATCTTAATAACGACAACAGGTAGATTACTTGAAATATTTACTGAATATTTAGATTTATATTCACTTTAAAAATAAATACCTACTTGATTCTAAAAAAAATCTAATATTAAGGGTATAATATAGTGTCTAATGTTGTATAGATAATGTTACGGAACCCTTCATGTACGAGTCCGACTCGCACTTGGTCTGTTTTAATGCTTGCGTTGATTGCGGTGTGTTTACGGATCTAATGAAGCAAAATAAAGTAGTTCCATTATTTAAACTCGGTTGTACATCTGACCCTACAAACCTTAGACCTATATCAATACTATCGACGCTTAGTAATTTTTTTGAAAAGCTTATTTAAAATCAACTATTGTAGTATTTTATTATAATAATAATTAGATGGACGTTAAATAATTTGGATTCACAAAGGGTCGCTCAACAACCGAAGGCGGTGTCGAGCTTATTCAGAAAAATTTTTGATGCCTGGAAGGATTCATGGGACGCGATTGGTGTTTTCTGTAATTTATCCAAGGCATTTAACTGCGTTTATGACGACTCATTGATCAGGAAACTACATCATTATGGCGTCACGGGTCGATCCCATGGACTTTATGGTCTTATCTAAATGATAGAATTCAAAGAGTTGACATTAATGGTGAGAGATCGTCAGGATCAGCAGTCAATATGGGGTTCATTTCTTTGACCATTTCTATTACACACCGACTTAAAATAAATTATTTATTAATTAACCTACATATTTTCATTCATCTATACAATTTTAACACGATAATCATAGCAGGAACATTAGCGCTTTTAGCGATAACAGTAGAAACATATTGTAGACGGTCGCCTGGTCGCAATGGTCGCATGCCCATTTGTCCCTCGAAATGCCTTGAAAATTAGATAAGAAAAATGTAAGTATTGTGATCTTAAGCCAAATATCAAGGTAAAAAAAAAAGCATTATTTATTTCAGTTATGGAAACACAGAACTAAAAAAGTCCGAAGACGACTATTACAAATTAATAATAAAAAAACAACGATTAATGATATTATAATACACGGTGGATCTTGTATGGTAAGCAAATCAACCGTTATGAAAGTTCTAATAACCATCGGCGACGTGGCAACGGGTTCACAGTTTTTATGATTTCAACGAAATAAAAATGGGTATGCGCTATTACAGTTCAACACACAAAATTGTATTTCCAATCAGTGGTTTTATTATTGAGGATGTGTATCTAAATATCTCAGTTATGCAAGTTATTGCTATCTAAAATATGCTTCGAAGAAAACTTCAATACAATAGACAAGATGCAATTCTTTAAATTTTTGCCGATGTATTCAAGGTTATAATAGTTAGTAAAAATGTAATTCATGATGTATTTCAAAGAAATCGTTTTTTTTTTTGTGTTATGTCATGAACATCGCAATTTAATCAATTTTCTATTAAATATACTAACTTTCCCCTCACGGCTGCACCCGCGTGGATGTGAAGCTTTTCGCGTCTATTCCGATTATTGTGTTGGTGTGATTTTTTTTTAACATCTCATCTTCTGAAGTCATTTATCATACTTAAGCATTATTTCTCGCCATGAAAAGTAAGTATTTGAACAACCGACCTGGCTCGGCGACTTTTGAGTTTGATGTGGAAATTTAAACGAAAAAAAAACTTATATCAAATTAAGAGTTTTCATCAAAATCGTTAGGGTCGTTTGTGAGCTCGTCGTGGTCATGGCTTAGATATCTACACTACAAATGAATCTGTAGCGTCTGTCTGTGTGCCTGTCTAAATATATTTTTTTTTGTTTTGCAAAATTTTGTGATTAATATATACTTTATGATTTACTGACCCCGATTCTATCAATTTTAGTTACTCTCATGAAACCCTAGATCACTTTTATATTGAAATTTTAAATTAAATTCATATTTTAAAATGGGTCAAATAATAAAAAAAGGTTCTTATGGACTCTCATATTAACTTGCAAATTTGACAACAAGTCATGCAAGACTTTTCGGGATTAAAAAGCACAAAATAATCTAATATGCTCCTCTACCTTCCAGTGAAAATACCACCGTGATCACTTCTGTCGTTCCGAAGATACCCACGACAAATTGAAAAAATATTTTTTGGTGCTTGATATGTATAAATAACTTAATAAAACGTAACGATAACATTTGTAAATATGAATATTTATAAGTACAATTTTTTTGCAACGAGTTTTTAGAGATCTGTATCTTTTTCTATCTGTTCATAAATTTAAAAAAATCAGGTGGCGGCAAGTACAAATTATTTTTTTATTTTGTTTTATTTTATTTATTGGGGCATAAATTTGTAAAATGACGAAGTTTTGTGTCACGCTGCATCTAGTACTTTCCCGATAGCGGTCGAGCACCACAGTTGTGTCTGTTAAATAGTGTTAACGTCGTATTTGAATGTATCAATAACCTGTCTTCGATCTAAGTTGCCAACGCCACGCGTGGCCAGTCAGTCATATTATGAGCAAGGCACAGCACGAACTTGCGCAGGAGTAAGGTATTTTATTTATATGTTATTTTCTTATTTTTTTACGATAAAAACGTTTGCGTTACAGTATGTTAGGTTATAATTATAGCATAAGTGTTACGTTACAATATTAACGTTTTTTGAAACTAAGAATATGTGTGATTAATATTTAAGTGTTTAATAACAATGCCTTTCATTACTATTGAACATGCAAACATGATTTATTGCTGGTGAGTTTGCAGAGGTGACATTGTTGCAGATCTAAGACTTTATAGTAAACTTGTTCTGACAATCAACAACCTGCGAGTCCTTAAGCAATGCTGATTGCTGTGTATTGTTTATGCGACAATTTGCCTTTGTTTGTTTAGAGGTGAGTGGAAGACACAGAAAATCAGACACTAATTTAATAATACCATTAGCAACCTTTGTATGTCTGACAACATCAAGTGTCATTTGAAAGGTAAGTGACTAGACAAATTCTTTAAAAATAATATGTCGCATAGTTTGAGCGCAGTGCAATATTCGAATTCGTCACGTGGCATCGTAAACCGACGACCGTGCTCGCGCTTGCAGTCTAGCCGAATATTTAGGAGGGTTGTGTCTATATTATTTTATTTATAAGTATATTTTCAATGATATATTTTCGTAACAGTTACTTTGGCAAAGTTTTTCTAAAAAAGTACGAGATTGTGAATATTTGCAAAAAGATGCATGATCAATTCCCTCTTGTATACTTATACCAGTTTTATTTTGCTCTCAATTATTGCCAAAGTGCTTTCGAAAAAAAGAGAAGAGCGAAGAGGGGTTTTTTGAAACGACCATAAAATCGTGTCTATCGGGGGCTCCCTTCCAAGAGTTGACATAAAACCGTCAGACACAAATTCATTTTGACACTCATCACCACGGTCGGAAGAAATATTGTGTGGCCGGAGCACAGCGCGCCCACAGTACTGCCATCCATACAGCATCGGACACCACCGATTTTCAGTAAATCATTAATATGCAGAATGAAGAGAGGTCATTGTCGGGTTATTAACGGGATTCATATATTTCGTCTCAACAAAATGCGTGTATGAATATTTCATTTCATTTGCAATGGACAGTTAATTAACCAATAATTCTCATTATGTTTTGGAACTAACTTGTAGTGACAAATATAAAAACTAAATACAATTTGCCACCAGTTTTCTTACAAATAATGTTATTTTATACAAAAAAAAAATATGGAAAAATATGAATTTTAATACTTTATTTAGATTTTTTCTCGATTTTACAAAATCTACAAAACGCAAGCCGAATTAGACACATCTTTTACATGTTATTTAATAATAAGACTTGGCTGTCGAAAGGTAAAACAACAAACAACTAAGAAAGTTTTTCGTCTTCCTCGCTTTTGGACTTTTTAATTTCTTTATTAAATTTTAAATATTGAAAGTAGGTAGTAAGATTCAAAATAGTAAGATCTGATAGTCTACTTCTTATCCACCTAAGACTTAGTTGAATAAACATTAAAATTATGTAAAGCGGAAACGTTTTTCCAATTTTTGACTTTTCTTAAATAAATAAACAGTGAGTCAAATTATTTAGCTCTGGTTAATATATTTAAATCACTAATTTTTCGCCCACGGTTTAGCCCCATTGGATATAAAATATATGCTATTATCTTTCATATTGGTCGATCATGCTGTCAACCCCGATGCCTGTATCGTTCTCGGCACTGATTCCAGTACCGCTCCTGATTTCGATCCCAGTCACGCTCTCAATTCTAATCCTGGTCTCACATACAATTTTGACCTTTATCACGGTGCAGTTTTCGAAAAAGCCATGGCAAATGCTAACATAAAAAATATATACATATAGGCTATGTTACATGGGAATAGTGTAGCTTAGCATTTTCCATACTTTGTTTTGTTCTGACCCAGTACTTTCATATTCCTTCGTGACTCACTCAAGTTTTTTAATTCGCCTAGTATATTAGATAAAATAAAACACATTCATTGATAATAGAAGTGTGTATGTATTACATTAATAAAAAACCTGAAAAATGGTTAACCCTGCAGGCCATCTCTAAAATTCCTGCAATATGTTTTTACGCTCACGAAGTTCAAAAATATAGTTATCTATAACTTTATGAATTTTTCGAGTTCAAAGCTTCGAAAGATTGTCAATCCTGCAGGCCATCCTTGAAACTTCTTGATGGTTTGGAGCTCAAACCTTTCAAAAATATACCTAGGACTAAACTATTAAGCTCTTTAAGCTCACATTAACTCTATGTGACATAGCAACATGCCTAAACACATCCATTGATTGCGAAGTAAAGTTTGAAAAAAATATAGTACATTCCAAGTTTTTTTTACCATTATCACATAATCTTCTGTAAAGATGTTCTTTGATTTTTTTTCATTCACTTTTCTAATGTATTTGTAATGCTAATCTGTAACCAACATCTGGATGACTCTATAGAGGAGAAAAATGAAATTATACTCCCTCTAAATTAAACTTATAATGAATATAATAAAAATAATTTAACAAGACATCATAATGTACATATAAAGTACATAGTATTAAATATCATACAATAAAGTCAGATGAATCATAATAGTAGGATCACAGAGTATAAAAATATATCGCCTTATTTTTCTAAGTATACATACATGACTTGTTGGTTTAATAACAATTTATTTATTTATTTTTTCATAGTTTTCTTTATAATAGAGGTTATTCATTTAATAATATATGTTAATAAAATTTGCTTAATAATGAGATATTTAAATTTATTCACAATAAATATTACACCAATAAAATTGTCAAAAACTTAGAACAGTATCAACATAATGCTTTCCGTTACATTATTATACACCCTAAATAGAAACTAAAAGCTAATACTTGTACAGATTATATTCATTTTTACAAATTCCACAAAATTAGATCTAAGAAAACAAATGTCACATCAGTCATTAATATTTATATAAATAGTTTCCCCAGTTACTGAAATTATTCTAATGTTTCCTAGGAATGATATATCTACAAACATGTGTATATATGCTTATTTCTCATATGATTAAGTATTCCACAAGCAGATTTCTGTACTATCTCACTTCACTGTCCATATATACAAAAGTCATCTTTGGAAATGTAACATTGCCCTTAATCACATCATTGAGTAATTTAAAAAAGTAGTAATATCTATATAAATATATATAACTACTTCTATGTATAATATTTATACTTATTGTTCATTCCGGTTTCAATTACATTTAATACCTGAATATGATGTCTAGTATTATGCACATATTTATGACCAATAACAATAATAAGAAAAAGAACATAGAAATGGAGCACTAAAGAGGAAGTAAGACCAATTTAAAAATTCTCGATGTATTGTTTAATTGAAATTTATACAGAGCTGTAGAGAGATGGGTTTTTTAAATGGACATAAAAAGACATTTGTCTGAAACATTATTGCATTAAATACGTTTCATGACTTTTTATAAACTATCGATTTACTGTTACAGTGGTATCTAAAATATATAGAAGCATATCCGACATAAGAGCCAAATACCATATCCAGTTGTAAACGAAAAACCTTCTGAATACAATATGAGAAGATAATAGCTGTCAAAAATGATAAAATAACATTTGATGAGAAATTTATTATTCATTATTTTGGTTGCTCTCTTTGCAGGAGTTGGTGTCGCCATTGACGCTTATCTCAGAGCAAATCGGTGGTGCTGGTATGACCTGCAGGTGAAAAGTAAATGTAATTTTGACGATTATTTTACATTTAGCAAAGTTTATCAAGTTTAATCTTCTCAACCGAAGCACTAAAATATTAGATTGTCATGGTCCAAGTGTACTCTCAAAAGGAAAGACACACTAGGCAATTGTACTATATTTTTAACTTGATTACATTCATGAAATGATTATGATACAAAGTTTGGTAAGTAACATAAAGTATAATAGAATAAACATCAATTTTGATGTCACAGAAAATGTAAGAATTATTCATTATTTACAAACTTAGTTTCGTATCTATATGTGCAATAAAACTTACTGACCGAGTGATTGACTCATTACGAGATCTCTAAAACTATAAGTCCGACTGACTTGAAATTTGGCATAGATGCTCACTATGAGCAATTTTATGGAAAACCCATCTAAAAAAAAAATTTATAATTTTGTGAGATCTCTGAAAAGATAGGTCCAATTGATTTGAACTTTGGCATTGTTATTTCCTGTATTATATATGTATATATATACGGGTACATACCGCAGGCTTGGGACGGTGTGTGTTGACTGCGGTGATGGGCAACTGGACGTGTTCGACGCGGCAGCCGTACGCCACTGGGGTTAACTTGATCACCTCGTGTAACGGCACGTGCAGGTAAGGCAATTCATCTGACAATCATTATAAGTACATTATATTACCTTTTTGTATTAACCTTACAAATTGAGTAACAGTTCTCGAAACTTATTTAATTAATTTGCGAGTGTAGGTAGTAACTAAGTGGTTTCTTAGAAGTGCCACGGGTACACAAAAAAAAGATCGCAACACAAATGTCTTCTCATGATCAACTGCTTTGGCATAATGAAGTGGCACCAACTAGATTTCAATTATGGAATTGATAATAATAAAATAATTTTATAATGGAAATACAAAATTATCCTTATGACATGGAAGTATTAGACACGTAAGCATGTCGGTGGGTAGTTTCTTTCTTTAGCTGACAAAAAGATGAGGGTTAGGAATAAATTTTATTTTTCGCTGATTTACATTTTTTAAGTACTAAAAGACAAGAACACAAAGGAATAATGTAAAATTGTTGGCTAATGTATAGACTTTTGTCAAACCTTACAGTTTTAGGGTTCTGTATCTCCAAATGGAATTCTTATGGGATCATTCATGTGTCTGTCTGTTACATCCAATTTGCTCTGACTCTGTTGCACTGAATAAGTTGACATTCGGTACACATATAAATGTCTGTGACCCAAACACAGACATGTAATATAAATAAATGATTTTTAAATATGACGGTCACTTTTGCGGGTTAATTACAAAATTAAAATAAAAGTTGTGAAAACTGTATAATGTGACATATCAAATGACACTACTAATTGTGAGGGCTTTGGATATATACAATGTCGGACTGGTCATAGAGTTAGAGGTGGAATTTGCCAGCCAAGCCCTAGCCTGTGCAGACCCCCTAGCAAAAACCCTCAAGCTTACGACCAATATGTAAAATAATTAATTCATACTTAGAGAGAAATGAAAGAGAACAATTTTTAAAACGGTTGACTTTAGGACCATACCCGAAGCTTTTTTCGAGTTCAAAGCACTAAAATACGACGAATTATCGCGCTTAATAATTTTCTTTTTTGGACATTTTTGAGCTCAAAACATAATAATTGCACTTTATTATGATTTTGAATAACAATATTTACCGAATACTTAACTGAATTGTGACTTTTGGCCGATAACTTTTGAGTGAATGAACTGATTTCGATTCACATTCAGAAATTAAACATTATTTTGTAAGCAGTAAAAATTATGTATCCAATCTACCCTTATGCAGGCTTGTGGAGAGCTCTTCAAATCATAATGTCAGTCAGGTCCTTCAGGCCCAGTCCGACAATGAATACATAATGTTTATAATTTATTTAAAAATGTATATGAAAATTTACTATTTCTCCCTTATCTCCATAACTACTGCCCCTAAAATTTTGATAAAAAATACAGAATTTTTTTATTTACTTATAGATTACAGGGAACTTCAAAAAAATCTATACTTCATTTTGGTTTGCTTCAATGTCTTGTATAAGCCGACACTCATTAAGTGAGTGCATACTTACTGCACTTCAGTTTATTTTTCAATTTTTGATCTATCGAAAAAACAGTAGTATGCAAAGCGTAAAATTAGGTATGATTATAGTGTAAATTTAAAGAACACAATTAATAAAAAAATTGCCAATCATGAGCGGGGCTTGTGCTAAAAATCCGCAAATGAATGAATGAAAATAATTTCTTTTAAGTATTTAGTACAAATATATTAGGTTGTAGTATGGAACCCTCAGGGCGCTAGTCTGACTTGCGCTTGGTCAGTTTTTTCTTTTATTGAAACCCATCATTAATACTAATACCTATTATGGCAAAAGATATGTGTTGAAAATTTTCAATGTCGGCCATACTGGGAACTATGTGATGTATAATGGTTGTCGTTCAAAAAACTCCAGCCATAAAATATATCATCCCAAGAAACAAGATTGTATGTGATTGTTTGTTGATGAAAAGAAATACAAATAAATTACTATTTATTGTTTTGAATAGACATAGGGTATACAAACAATGTATTAAATCCATTTGTATTTTAACACACCTGCAGACTTATCCAGAAAATATGCAAGCAGACAACGCATGACGGCCTGGTGCGATACCACTAACACGTTACCCTGCCGCTCTAATTCCATTATGACGGGTTCTAGTCTTGCGACCAGATCTTCATAGCTCTCCCCGCGAGGATATCTATATGCGAACTTGTTGGCGTCGCGAGCATTGAAATCTGTGGGATACTTCTGCTGAATCTCAGCATAAGTCATTTCTTCACAGATGCCCTAAAGGAAAAACAAAAAAGATCATAAACATCACAATAGAAATAAAGCAGGGATGATATTTTAAATACTTCTAATGGTATTGTGAATTATAAATAATAATTAGAAGTAAAATTTATAAAAATACATTTATCACTATAGATATTGCAGGTATTGGTATAGGTATTTCATATTATGTTTCTATTATATCAGGGAAAATATACAACAATTTCGTTAGTGAAGGCTAAAAGCAAAACAATGTATTTTGTTACATACAAAAAAAACAATTGTCTAGGATCAGTAATTTATTTGAGATAAATTATATTTCAAATATTTTAGAAAATTTGCATTATTAATTATGTGCACCCTGTCCCTTTATTATATTGATGACAACTATTATCAACATTATCATGACAAAATAAAACATATATTATACTTTTGTCATAGTTGATAAAGTTATAACTTACTTTCATGTTATAGACAGCATCATCGATCACTTTACCCCCTAAAATAATAAAACGCTCTACGCTCTAGTTGCACTATAAAACCTACATAGGTCGCAACATCGGGCGGAAGACGTGCGCTTATTGGCTATGCTATTATGTATATGTGTATGTATCAGAACTATTGCTAAATAAATTATTAGTGTTTTATTTGAGTTATGAAAAAACACAAGTAAAAAGTAAAATCTAAGTTTGAAATGATCAATAAAAACCTTCTCATAGTGTACATTTCATGTTGATCAAAATCAAGTTTACAAACCTTGAATTCGACTAACAAGTTAGTTTTGAACGCCAAAGATTACAAGGAATATTTCATTACATAAATATGATTGACTAAATACCGCATCAATTTCATTGAGCGCCTTCCATCGTTCCTGGGGCGCCCTCACGTCCTTTACGGTTTGTATGGCGCGCTTCATCCAAGAAGTCCAAACACGTAGCCCTGGGATACGTTGGCCTTCAATGTAGGTAGCTAATGTGGAAGCGTAGTCGAGGCCACGGGTCGATAATTCACTGTCACCACCTATACGCCCTACCAAGTTGTGTACACTTTCGCCATGCTAAAATACAGTAAAAACAAAATTTTAGGTCTTAATTATATCTACAAGTAAATTCAATCATGTACTGATGCAATTTGGTATCAAGTGTTGATAAAAATTCAATCTACTTAGCAAATGCATTACAACATAATAAAAAATTGATCAAGCTAACCCTGGTTAAATAGATCGTCCTGGGAACTATATGTATGTTCATAAGATAATACACTATTCTTGACTGTATATGGCCTTCATGTTTGTGAACTACGACTTTCTCTCCTGTGTTGTATATTTTCATGAAAGAGCACTCCGATTCAAGGTTTTCATCTAGAGGCTGGTATTTTTCCTTATAATGCTCGATACGTTGTAAAAAATCATTCAACACATTATCTGTATTTGTTATGTTTTGGTAGTCAGGACTACTCACTTTTACTTCCTTAAAAAAAAATAAACAAAATTAAATAAAGGTCAGTCCTCATCACATTTTACTGTTGAAAAATAACAACCGTAGTGAAATGTTACTGTCAACTTTTACTACACTTTTCATTTTAGTGAGTATAAAGTAACTAAAATTACTGAATAATCTTTTTTCAAGAAAAAATAATAACATTGAATGCAGTTACAATTCGTAAAATAAGTACAATGTTTAAATTACAATAGAAAAATGATGTCATATAGGTTAAGTATAAGTTTAAGGTAATTCAAATCGAAATTGTAGCATATAATAATATTTTTATTGGAAATTATTGAAAATTTTCAATTAAGATATTTTTTAATTTAATTTACACAGGCCATAAAAATGATAAATCATAGTTATTTTATTTCTCAATCTATCCCTCTCATATTTGCGTAGAACACGGATTTTTGTAATAAGGTGATATGAATAATAAAATTTTATTTTATTTTATTATTTACATTACAGAAAGTGAGTTTGTCAATTATGCACTACTAATATGAAATTTTAGTAATCCATAATTGGTAATCTCATACTCTGTTTTCACAGGTTATAATGTCTGCATTGCTGAGGTATATCTTCCCAGAACCTTTTTACTTCAAATTAAGGGGTTTGGACCTTGAGCTCTGTAAGCCAAGTATGGCCTCCTAACAATCATTAGCACCAATATAATGATAATGTCCGGGACCGACGACTTAACACATCTTCTGAGGCATGGAATGATTGGTTTACTTTAAATTAAAAAGTCGTCAGTCAATTTGCTCATGATCAGGAATGAACTTAATTTCTTCTACGAAAGCAACGCTCTTAACATCTGAGTCCCCACTGTTTATTACTGCCACTACCACATTCACACATTATTAGATACAAATCTCAAATACATTTGTAATATTAATAATATATATGTATATGTGGTTTAATATATTTTATTACAGGAAATCTTTAATAAAATGCATAATCATATTAGTTTCGTAACAGTCTTTGTTTCTTGAAAGAGGTAAAGTTGTTTTAAATTATCACAATTATTGTGCGCAAGGAAATTACCATAATATTTTGTTCAATGATGCCAGGATCATCACATATGGACTCGACAAAGAAAAGCTTGAATCCCATTTTCTGAACCACAATGTTCCTGATCAATTCCCTTCTCTCCATTGTAGAATTGGTAGCATCAAATACCTATTGGACAAAAAATAATAAACAATAGGAATAAATCATTACTACAAATTATAAAATAAACATACACACACTTCAGCAACTCAAAAGTTAAAACAATTTAGAAAATAAAATGTAAACTGTTTATTAAATAATGTGTTGATAGTTAAGTATTTATTTTATTCATCATACAGAAATTTATGAAGTTTTGATTACTTTTGAAATATATATAATATTACAGCCATGCACTTAATGTATGTTACTTTCAAAATTATATTTAAAACATGGTTCCAGTTATTAGTGGGCAAGCGGCAAATAACAAATACAAAACAGGTGAATTTTTATAAACATATCTAAAAGAATTATAATCTCCATATAAATGTAGATTGTAATAAAATCAACAAAAAAATTGTAACATTCAACTTTAATAACATCATGTATTTTCAAATATATTCTGATGAAGAATTTTAACACAACTTGGCCATTTTCAAATTTATATTTGTTTAATTGTCTGTATGCTCATTACTGCATGATGGAAAATTGCTTCTTAGTGGGCTTTGATTATTGGTTGGATTTTAATTAAGAAAAATGAGGATACATTTCACCACTGTATGACATCAGATAGGTGAATAAAGTTCCATTATTAATCACAATTAATGTAGAAATTAGTATCAAAGAATGACATGTAGTAGCAGAATTATAATTGGTGTTATAGTTGGGGTCGAGATTGATTTAATGGTAAGAAAATTATTCCATAATAATTTATCAAAGATGGAATGTCAAAGCTCCTAACTTTGAACCACTTCATACATTCCATTAAATGTTTCCACGGACACTATAATAAGGTGATCAAAAGTCGAAGCTTTGAATGATACTCTTTGAACTTTGGACACAAATAGAATATTAATTGCAAAACTGGTATTTCTCGATGAATAATTCCACTTATTCATTTAGCATGACGGTAATTAGACAAGCAATGGGCGCAAAGTTCATTGTTCACAGTCTAACTAGTATTTTATAATAATCCTAATATACTTAGAAGATAGCACTAACTGTTATATTTAAATGTCCATGATTGCATTATAATTAAGTTGTATGAAATATAAAATATCCTATTGTATTGTATTTCAAATAATTCACCATATCATAAAAGGTATGAAACAAAAAATATATTTTTTTTATTTTAAAATTATATTTTATATTCTTCAATCTAGCAATGCAAAAAGTTTCTAGTTTTAAGAAAATTTTCAAACTCTAGATTTTTACTACTAAATAAATTTGAAATTGTACTCCTCTCTTCTACTTTGAGTCTTATTGGTGATACTATTCCCAGTAGGAGGTAGTAATAAAGCCTTTTACAAATTCATAAATTACAATTAAGTAACTGAAAATGCAATTAAATTTCATATATTCAAAATCTAATTATTGATGTAATCCACTGTCAAAGTACACCTTCAATGTCAACATTATCAATCAGGCTATTTCTTTTGTTTCAGTGCATATGTGGTTGTTTTCCCCCAATAGATTTATTTCATTCAGAAATAAAAGGTACTTTTATAAAAATGCAGAAATACATTTTTTATCACTCACATTAAAATAATTAGTAAATATTTACATAAAGCTTATATTATTAGAAATACAGTTTTGAGTAAAAAGTTATTGGCGTATGTCAATGTGTGGTGGTTAGCTTGCAACACTCACAGCTACTTCACCTCCACCGACGAGCCAGTCGCACACATCTTTGAGAGCTGAGAGTGCACATTGTTGCCGTATCGCCATTGCCTCTGCATTGTCAGCTCTGAAGAATTCATGGCTGGTGTAAGCGTGTGTGGCATGTCTTCTGTACTCTCCCAAATTGAAAACTGTAGATGATATTTTCTATGAAAATTTCAAATAAACTAAATGATCCAAAAAACTTTACTACAAAAAACTATAAAAAAAAAACAAAATAAAAGTGATTTATAAAATGTATGTAAACATAGCGTCTATCGATAGTTGTCAGGGGTTGCATTCACTTTAATGAAATATAACGATAATGCAATGGGTTTGGGGTAAAAAAATGTCAATTGTTATCAAATCACTTTGGATAACATTTATATATCTATACAAATGACTTGCCAGTGTCAAAAGATTTAAAAAATTATTCATTCTATAAAAAAAGCTTAAAAGTAGACAAAAAATAATTTCTTACCCCTTGTGTTAATTCCTATCCAGTTTAAATAACGTGATAATTTTTTAGATATGTAAGTTTTGCCTCTTGCTGGAAGTCCAACCATTGCTATTACGTGTGGGATGTTCACATAGTTTGCTCTTTCCCCTGAAAAGACAACATACATAATAAAAAAAGTCATTGATATTAAGACTAGATTAGACTAGTTAACTAAGTCATGAATTTGTGTATTAGCAACAAAAATAATGTTCGAAACTATATACCCAAGTTAATTTATGTGAGTCAAAAATAAAATGTGTCTAAAGTAAAGTAAATTTCTAATATAACTAAAAGAACAATAGTCTAAACCCCATAACTGGCAAGAAATCTTACTACTTGGAATATTATTACCACTTTTAGAAATTATGATTCAAAGCATTGTGTTGTATTTCTTTACTTAAACTTTAAAAGAATAATATAAAGTAACTATGCCCGCAACTTCATAAATTTGGAATTCATATTTATGAAACAATTTGTTTTTTGGGATTAAATATTCATGAAATAAAACTAATAAGTTACCCTGAGCAATACACAAGTCACCTATGAAGATCCCATGAAGATCATCTAGTAATTTCAGAAATTAGCATGTTTAAACAGATAGACATACAGAGTTTTTAAAAATAATATGCATTCTGTCATATTCCCTACTTCACTACAATCAGTTTTGAAATTACAAACTTGACGGTACTAGAATTTTATTAATTATATAAGCCATTATAGAAAATGCTAACAAGATTTAAGTAAAAGCTAACATATTGCTTTTAAATATAATTATGGAAATTTTTATAGTGTCATGTTAAGAAATTATAGCTTAAACCATAAAAAGAATGCATATTATTTCAATTTTAACATTACAAGAATCAGAAGTTGAAACTAGATTTGAAAGCTCGTCATGTTTGTATTTATTATACATAGATATTATAAAGAAATGGTCTTTTTGAAAGTTAGAATATAGATATTATTATACAATTTAAAACTTAGCTACGTTATAATAAAAATATTAACAAAGGAGTAAACCAAAACCAAGTACGTGATAACTTAGCGCACGTATTATATATTCTCAGTCATTATAGTTAATTTTTATTGGAAGATAACCAGTAATTCTTATCAATCTTCGAAGGTCGTGATCGTTGGTCAGAAAATAAACCATATACGTTTTAGACAAGTTACAGAACTTGAGGCATCTCTATATAGTATGGAGACAAGGCAACGAAATAACATTTCATTAAGTTTGTATTATTCTGACGGAAAAAAGCAATTACCACTTACCATCTCCAAAAAACTGTTTGTTTAAATATTTCCATCCTTCGGCTCTATTACTATCAATATCCATATTGTAAATTAGGTACGTAATTGAACAATAGAAGTAAAATTTATATTTTATCCTTGGATGTTATAAATTTCGAAAAATATGGAAAATCTACACAGCCAATCCCAGTACAACCATAAAATGACAATCCTCTGACACAGCGCAGCAACAGCGACACAGCGTAGCTACTACTGGCTACTCTAATAGGCACATGATGCCATACGTCAAATTGACAGCCGTGAAATAATAACTGATAAATGACGCATACCCTATTACGTTTATTAACGTAGGTAATTATTTATATTTTTTTACAGCTACCCCTTTTATAATATGACTAACTATTATAATTTTCTCTAGTTTGCCCAAGGTACGTCTGACTCAATAAATATAAGACAATATTTCATAATGTATACGATATTATATGATCTTCAATAATTTCGATGACATAATTAATAAATTAAAATACCTTTTAAAATTATATAAAATCTTGATAAAAACAACATTGTATTTAAAACAACACACTATGTGTAATTATAAATAGCGTTAGAAATTTCAATTAAATTCTTTGGCGTGATTACAAAGATAGTAAAAAATGCTAACATTTTACTTATTATTTTAGATAATTTTCAATGGTCACGCTTGGTCAGCTGTTTATATATTTTTTTTCTTTAACAAAATATCAATAATCGATTACTCATTAATATATATATATATATATATATATATATATGTGAAGCGCATACTTCAAGGACAGTTTTTCAATAGATCGTATGCTTCAGGGACATGTATACTTTGGGGACTGTCCCAAAGTATGTTTATATCAAACGCATACTTTGAGCCCATTCTATGTAACGCATGCTTTGAGACAACTGGTCAAGCGTGAACATTTCAAGGGTTCAGTGCCATTTCGCACTTTTCACAGGTAACAACTAGATAAGTTTCTTAATAATTGTTATTATTTTGATTAATTTTAGTAGAATGAATTTCAATATTGACTCCAAACTACTCGACTTTGCCTGAATGAAAATAATTTTCTTATTTATATTTCGAATATTTTATGATTGTTTTTATATTGCTATATTGAAAATAATTATTATTAAAACTGTAATATTAAAATAAGGACTAATGTATATTTTTGGGATTTGCTTGTATCTAGGCTTCACAATTTTGTGAGAGTTTTATATTTATAACGTCAAAAATGTTATGGTATATTTATTTTCGAAGTTTTGCCTATATAATAATTTTTTTTTCCTATTTATTTTCTTTAGCTGTTCTCCGTATTTTACGACTAAATTTATACTACTACATAAATCTGTAGTCGGTCTGTATGTCTTATTATAATTAACGAACAGTTTGACCGATTGTGACGAAAATTGTTATACAGTAATCTGTCTGTCTGTTTGTTTACCTTTATGTTTTGTTATGACCTGAACATGTGATTGCGTAAATGATAGAATACTGTTAGTTTGTCTGTCTGTCTGTCTGTTTGTTTACCTGTATGTTTTGTTATAACTAAAAATGATTCGACCAATCTGTGTGAATTAATGTACAGTCAAACATATGATTGCGCAAATAAAAGCTTCTCATCCGTCTGTCTGTATCATCTTTTATAAATTGAAAAGATTTAATCGATCTTGTTGAAAATCGCTTACCGTTAGAACATATGATCGCGCAAATGATAGGCTACTGTTTGTCTATTTGTATATCTATATATTTTTATAACAAGAATGGTGACTGACTTAATAAAAATAGGTCTGGAAAAACATGTGCTTGCATAAATGATAGATTACTGTGTGTCTGTGTGTTTGGCAGTCTGTGTATATGTTCTTTTATAATTTAAGAACAGGGTGACCAATATTGATAAAAATTAGTATAGAGTCAAAACATGATATTTTGCAAATTATAGGCTACTCTCTGTCTGTCTCTCTGTGTGTTATTTTATAACTTAGAACCGTTCCATCTATTGTGATAAAATTGGTGATCAATTAGAATGTGTTAGTGTACCTGTCTGTCGACCTGTACGTATTATGTTCTTTGTTAACAAAAACTGTTTAATCGATCGTAATAAAATTTGTTACAGGAACAACCTGTGATTGCCAAAAAATACATCTGTGTTATTTCCACCATATGAGAACAATGAAAACAATCATTATTTTTTAATTCTTTAGTAGCAATATTCATTATTAGTATTTATATTTAGTTTTATGTAGTTGCGTGTGTCTATGTGCGCCTAATTTGCTTCATTAGAGTTAAGGGGTTAAATTTTGTATGAAACTTTTATAGAGCAAGGTACGAACTTTAAAAAGTCATGAGATGCATATTTTATAATTAGATGGGAGGAGCAGGATTGTGTATTACTAGCATTACTAGCATCGTATCTGACGTTGTCTGCGTATTTTTCCTGTTGAACCGAATTATCAACGGATGCTAAGAATACTTACTTCATTAATAAGAAACTCTTTGAATGTAATAGACCATTAACATTTGGCTATGGTGAAACCATAGTTCACCATAGCGAAGTGCATATTTGTAAGCTAATATATCATATAATGAGAACAAATATAATAGGAACCGATTTCTAAATAGTAAAACAAAAACTTATGAGTTGATAGATATATATTTTGATAAGCTTTTTATTAACTTGTAATAGTTATATGAATATATGTTATCAGTTCCAAAATTTGCAAACCAATTTTCAACCATTTACTGGTATCCGATTAAGCTGAAATTTGGTATACTTATGTAAGTTAGGTAACAATGAAATATGATGATACCATCGAATTGGTCTGATGATGGAGACCGAAGGTAGCCATAGTAACTCCTAAACTAAATATGATAAGCCCATCATGTTAAGCTCTATTTGATTGTTTTGATAAAAACAATAACCTTGCTTAGTACACAGAGTCTGATAATTTATTATCAGACCCAAAAGATGGTCATAGGAATTCCTAAGCTATAAATGATATACTTATCGTGTTTGGATTCGTTTGATATTTCTTAACAAAGACTTTAATCATACATGATGCCCAGGGCCTAATGATGATTTCTGAAGATAGTTAAAGGAGCTCATATGCTACACATAATAAACTCGCCGTGTTTGGGTTCGATTGATTTTTCTTGAACAAAACTTGAAATTTGTTAGTTATCCGGGGTCTAATGAATTTTTAATGAAAAATTTCAGATAGTTGGTCTAGGAATTCCTAAGCTACTCAAAAGAAACTCATCCTATTTGGGTTCGTTTGATTTGTCTATATATTGAAAATCTATATCCATTTTATTGAGATCTTTTATTCACTTTTCGCAGTCGGGATTTACTTAATTGTTTTTCTTTTAATTCTGTTTTTAAACATTCTAAAATTGTTTTCCTTTCACTAGCATCATCGTCGTATCTCTTTGTATAATCGTGATAAATCTTAGATTTATATATTGTTATTCGTTAATCTTTCTGGTCGTATAAATATTAAACAGAGCTTATTGCAGTAAAATAGATTTGGAAACATCATCTTGACTTTGTAAGACTTATTCAATGATATGTCACTCCACAGATATGCAATTTTATTTTCTTTAGCGCTACTTTTATTTTAAGACTGCTTTGATTTTGATTTTTGTAATTTTTTTAATATACACTGTGACAATCGCGCCCACCGAAATAAATCTAATCGAATTAGGTTTATAAGTTTAATAGTTATGAGGGAATATAGGAACGGACATACATACAAACAAGTAAACACATGTAATCCTTCTTTGCGTTTCACCGGTGCGGTACAAATTAGTTAATAAATAAATTAATAGAAAATTTGACTAATAAAAGTGGACTAAAAGATGGAAACAAGATGATTTAAAAATCATTTAATAAAATATGCTAGAAAATAGAAAATCAACAAAATACTTGCAGTCGTGGGTATCAGATTCATGTTTTGATTGATGATTATGACATATTTTTCAAAGATAAGAACCGATTCCAAAAATTAGCCTGCACATACACTTCATTAAAAATAACACTACCTAAACAGATATAAGTACACAGAAACAAAATCGTTATAAGAATTGTTTTAGGCAATGCCGGTCAAGGCAAGAAATTTAAGTCTTTTATATGTATTCTGAAACATCATTCCAAAGTAAGAGTTGTATGATGGTCCTTTAATTTTATATAAATATTCTTGCCAATTTCGTTTAGATCACATTAGACCATGGAGTTATGAACTATTATTACCGTGGCCTCCCATTTTCATAACTCCATGCATTGACGTTGTAAACATCGTATTATTGTTACGACGACTACGCCTTCCTTTGTATAGGACTGCCATATAAATTTTTATTAATTTTCTATTAAAAATTTTATAAAGGTTCATAGTGAAATGTGAAATCAAAATATTTAATACCAAACTACATTCAATCAGTCATTATTTAAAAGTTTGAATTTCATACTAATACAAAATTGTAAATTTTAAAAGAATACAATAATCCTAATAGTATAAATTTCAATGATCACATCAAAGACGCCGCCGCCACTCGCCGAAGGCATGTGCCATCCATAAAATAAGCGGGAATCTCTTTGTCATCTTTGAAGAAAACACCACGTGTTTACGTTTCTAACAGGGTGACTATACGAGAAAATTTTTTGCATATTGTATGTTTATCTCATAGTAATTATGATCTAATACAAATAACGAAATATATAAATATATTCCAACTCAGAGTGTTAAAGTTTAACATAATACTTATTTATTTCATTTAACTGCTTATTTGATAGAGCATATAAATACAAAAATTAATAGAGATAGAGAGAGAGATAACAGCAAAAAAAGTAAATATAAAAAGGTAGAAGTACAAAGAGCCTAATCTAAATTAATAACATACAAATATGAAAAAAGTAAATTAAAGTGCATCAGCAAAAGAGCGTATTTTCATGGAACTTACGTCCTTTGGTTGAGAAGCGCAGTTTTTCGGAAATAACTCAAAAATAGTATATTATTCGATCACGTTCAAAATTATTTTCATTGAAAGTATTTATTAAGTGTTAGCTATGTTATTTTTTGATACTTTTTGGACATAGCGGTTTAAAAATAAAGGAAGGACAGAATTTATGCTACTTTTGAAGTCATTATTTCTGAAATTATTCATGTAATAAGAAAAAATATTTAAAAACGTTAAAGTTTTTTTCTAAAGAACTGTCGAAGCATGTACCACACGATGATGTTTTTTGAAAAAAATTTTTTTCTGTTGGATGTACAAGAGTGCCCCGTATAAACATCTATTTTTGTTATTTAACAATTTATAAGAGCAGTTTTAAATGAAGGTATATGAAAAATACATTAAATTGTGATTGTACATCTGAATTATTTTGCTTATCAATTGTATCAATTGTTGAATATTTATATGGGGTTATCAGGTAATATTTTGATGGGGTCAATAATGTATAAGCATCTAATATTATTTTAAAAGAAACTAATAAATATAAGATAAATGCGCAAAAAAGAATAATGATAATAACGTATAAAACTGAGAATTGATTTAACTTCAACAAATGCAAGTTAATCCACATTAATTAAACAATTAAATGAGTTCCTTAAATTCTGATGTGAATAATAGTCTTCCTAGTATTGGTACAATATTTCCTTGAACTACTAGCACGTGTTTAATGTACTCAAGTATTCGTTAATCTAAAATTTAGATTCTAAATAATATCGACTTATGTTAGTTAGATGCTCGTTTAGGTTCGTTAAGTTTCTATGTTTGTGGTATGTTTATCCTTCCATCAAAATATAAGTAAAAGAAGTGAACGTTGCAAAAGCAATTGAATAATTCGTACTTTTTGCTCATAATATTATTTTAGATAAAAATCATTGAAGTGCTTTAAAACAGAAAAAGCCCGTCTAAGTGGCAATCAAAAAGATTTTCGTTAAAATTAATCAGGATTCAGATATGTGTTGTTATTTTATTATTTTTCTGTCTTCTTTATTATTTTCAATAAATAAATTTATTTTTATTAATAAAGAAAATTCAAAGTTAACTTAATAATTCACAAGCAGTGTTTATTAAAATTTAAGCGTAATATTTTATGTAATTGTTTTTTGATTCAATACTAGTATTATAAATGCAATCTCTTTGTCTGTCAGTCTATTAGATATTCACGCCTATAAACTGCTGCCATTGATTTTGACGAAATATGACACAGAAATAGTTTGGCAGTAGAAATCGGACATAGGTTTATGGAATTGTTGGCTGTCTGTTCGGTTGTATGTTTTTCGTAGTTCACCAATAGTTAAATTTATTTAATCAACTTTACTGTACTAATGAAAATATCATTTTGTCTTATAGTAGCTATTGTCTGTTTGTCTTTCAATCTGTTTGTATTTTATGGGGTCTTATAGTTTTTTTACTTATAACTCGACAACTCTTCGACAAATTATCAAATTATGTTGAAATTCAGAAAACTAATAGAATTCATGACATAAATGTAGCTGTTGACATAAACTGTTTCTTTTGTCAATGTTTATCTGTAATGTAATGTAACGCTAAATAGAAGATTAAAAGTTATTAATTTTA